>JAGDQP010018190.1:7198-21857 GCA_022664845.1 Lepisma saccharinum
CGCTATCGAATGAAGAAGTCCGTCGACATCAATTTCCATTTGAGCACTGAAATAACAGTGAAGCAAGACCAATTCCTCTCTAATGAGCACAACAAAAGGAAACTGATTGACCTGCTGAGATCAAAACTCCACGACAATAAGATTGAGACTCTTCAAGCAACAGACGATGCTGATTTGTTGATTGTTACAACAGTCATTGACAAATCAGAAACAACCAGTGTTGCTGTCATTGGCGAAGACGTTGACCTGGCAATTCTCCTAATGGCAAAAACTCCAGCTAACCGAGATATTTTGTTTGTGAAACCTGGCCGAGGGAAAGTGAAGACCAACATATATTCCACTCAACAGATGCAGCAGTTAGGACTAAAGGACATTTTGTTCCTGTATGCCTTTACAAACTGCGATACAACGTCTGCGGCATTTTGGAAAAGTAAAGTTGGTTTCATCAAACTTTACCAGAAACACCCAGGCATTCGCAAAGCAGCTGAAGTCTTCTCAAACCCTTCGTCATCACAAGCTGAAATTGAGGAAGCTGGTAGCAAATGTATCTTGAGATGCTATGGAGCTCCAAGAACGGAGAGATCCCTTAATCTCTACCGCTACCACTCGTTTGTCAAATCGGTAGGAAACATCAAACCTGACATCTCTTTTCTCCCACCAACTGAGAGGGCAGCCAAGGAGCATTCCTTCAGAACGTATCACCAGGTCCAGCACTGGTTAGGAAACGAGCTACCACCTGAACTGTATGGTTGGGAGCGCAAGACAGAAAACCAGCTCACCCCTGTGCAGACTAAAGACCTCTTAGCACCAGAGAAACTTTTGAAGAGGATTTTCTGCCGGTGCACCAAAGACTGTACTGGCAAATGTGGACGCAAAAGAGCCTCAAGGAACTGTTCTCATTTATGTCAATACTGCCTGGGAAATTGTTCCAATGGCATCCCCGTGATGGACAATGAGGAAGACGACGCTGAAGAGATAGAATCCCTACCCATCCCTGAAGAGACAGTATCCCTGGAAGATGTGGAAACTGAGGTGGAAGAAAATATAGATGAAGATGAGCAATATGAGCCACCTCCTGAGCCAATTGCCGGACCCTAACGTCTCAAGAGAGCCAAAACAACATTTTCGTATGAATAGTTTTTTTTTAAACTAATGAGTACGCTATAAAACGCGTTTGTATTTTTTTATATATATATTTTGTTACGGCTATCTCTTTGAGTGTTTCACCGCCTCGGTCTTGCACCGTAAGACTTTTTTGTGCCCCGTGTTGAGAAGACACTGCCAGAGCATCAGTTTTCTAGCCCTTGAAGATGTGTGAATTGCTGAAAAACAGGAGAAATACTTAAAACTCAGTGACACCAGTGCTTCCAAGATAGGAAGATAAGAGGTTATGTGGAATGTCTCGGAGAATACTTTGAAAAGTTGTAACAGTTTAAATAAAGGTATCTATACCCACAATTGCATGTCTAAAAACTTTTTAGTGACCATCGTACTTATCATTAACGGTAATAAGTGGAATTTCAAATTGCTATAACTTTCGACAAGTTGAAGCTAATATATTAGATAATAACTCATCTTAAAGAAAATTTAGTGTTCCACTACTTTTTTCCCTGAGGACTTGGCTGAAGTTAAGGGATGAGGTGCTAAAAGGCAAAGTTTGTGTACTATAAAAGTAAGGTGAAAAAGCTTTTTTTTTAATATGCAATTTCCGTAAGCGAATATCTCGAAAACTATTAGGAATAGGGGACAAATGAATAGAACCTATCTTGTAGGAAATTTTCTCAGCGTTCTTTCTGAAAATAAATACGTTTTTGCTACGACGCACCGTTCTCCAGATATAAGAGAACACCCGAAAAAAGTGACCTTCCCCTGCTCCTCCTGCCTCCCGCTCACCTCGTAGGTCCGGGGACTTTTCGTATATTGACCTTCTAACTACTCCAAACACAGCCCTGAAGTCAAAAATTCTGTTCCCGAACATGTCCTCTACACCGTCTTCATTTGACTGGGCTATATTTTCTTACACCATTACAATCAGATTCATTGTAAAGATTACTCCAAATTACCTGGTAATCTTCAAACTCAGCTAGTATGCGTTAGCTTACATTTGAATTGCATAAACTCATCATAGAAATAAATCATGTCATTACTGCTTAACTACAATACATGTTTTGAAGGTACTAGGTAAATATTCACTACTCAACAAATTTCAACTGAACATTTCTGTTATTTAAAACGAGAACTTGATTCAAAAACTTTGACGAGGAAAATGAAAGTGCATTATTTTTTAAAAAAAATGTATTTATGGCCTTTATGGGTCTAATGCTCTGGCCGGTGTAACAGGAAATGTCTGTCCGGATGGAAAGTGCATTAATCTAAAAAGCTGACATATGTATATGGTGCGCTGACAAACGTCAAAAAACGCTAATGTCAACTGTAAAAGATGACACTTGGCAGACCTGCTTTCCCAGGTCCAGCTAGTACAGAATTAAATTGTTTGTATAACGTTATAAAAAGTTCACTAAAGCATTTTATGCTGTAACTAATAAGAACAAAGGTTCTGCTATCACTGGAAAATACATTTTGAAAAAAAAAAAAACAGAAACTATTAGTCAATGCAAAGGAGTTACTTAGCGTTTCCAAATGTGGTTCTCTATCTGCCCGTTTTATCCCTCCGCGGAGCTACTGCTTTATAGGACAAATATTATATTCTTTTGATTATCGGTTCTCGATCTCGCCAGGCATGGTTCGAAAAGCTTCTGTCTCAGTTACAGTGAGAAAAAAAATATTTGGAGAAGTTCATCAAAGAGGAAAAACAGACTTCATCACACGCAAAACGTGGCCCATTTCGAAATTTCTTGTCCGTTTATGATAATTTGTATACTTTAGATAAAAAGCTACAAAAATAATTACTACTCGATACACCTGTAAGGTAACAGACAACGAAATTCATCACAAAAAAAAAGTATTTAGACAACCCTATACTACTGTCGAAAGATATGTTCTAGATATTATTTTGTGTTTAATAGCACTCTGCGTGCTGCAATGAAGCAATTCACATCGTGTCAAGAATAAAGAAGCAGAATGGAGAGCAATTTGAGTTGAACATCATTAGACTATTCACTTAAATTTCAAATTACGTGCGGAAGGTAAAAGGTACTGAGACATAGCCAAGCTTATTGGAAAGCTATGCTCTACCGTTGGATACATCATAAAGAAACATAAGACAGAGCAATTATTGGGGGATCCATTCTGGTGAACCAAGGAAACTACCTTCCCCGAATTAAACCTACATTCATCACTCTGAGAACAAAGAATTAATGCTAAAGATTTGGCTACTTCACTTGCCTAGAATATGCAAATTAATGGTACAGATGTGTACAAATAAAATGGAATTCAGATGTGTAGCCAGAGGCAAAACATACATATCAGAAAGAAGAAGTTATATTTTTCCAAGAAATATCAATATGAGTGCCTGGCATTTAAAAAAAACGTTTTTTTTTTCTAGGATGAGACTAAGATAAACTTGTATTGTAGTGATGGATATTAGGATGTGTGGCAAAAGAAGAATGAAGCTTTCAGAAAGCAGAACTTGCTTCAACTGGTGAAAATGCTCGAGGGTCTGTTATGATTTGGGGTTATGTAATTACTATTTGAGTGGCCAGTATTTATTCCCTGGATCTTCTCAATTCCAAGTTTTTCAATGAATTTTGGGTTTTTCAATGAATTGTGGGGTTTTCAATGAATTACTAACATTCACTTATATATTCTAGGCGAGTGAAGTAGCCAAATTTTAGCACTAATTCTTTGAGTTTTGTTTACAGAATGTATGTTTAATTCCTGGCAGTTAGTTTTCTTGTTTCCCCAGAGCGGATTATATTCGGCAATAATTGTTGTGTTTTATGTTTCCTTGTGATGTATCCAACGGTAGAGCTTGGCTTCAAACAACCTTGGCTTACCTGACGCGGTCTGAGTTGCTTCATTACACTACATAGGCTACTCTTGTACACAGAATTATACCTTCTTTCAAGAGTAGTATTGGGTTGTTCAAATATGAGGGGCGTTCCATATTGATTTACATTTTATTCTTTTTGTTACAGGGTCCACCATTAAGCTCGTCCTGAAAGCTGGAAGGAAGTAGTACTTAGGTCTTCCTTCAAGTGGAAGAACAATACAGTGACTTAATCCCTGTACCCTGCAGCACATTTCACCAACAACTGTAAGTACGTGAGGAGACAACATGGAAGGTGATCAGCAAGGACAGCGCTGGACAACGTGGTTTCTGTGGAAAGAGGGTGTACAGACTGCGGAAATTCACAGGCGATTAGTGGCAGTACGTGGAGAGTGCGCACCGTCACGCAGAACCGTATACAACTGGATGGACGGCTGGAAAAGTGGCCGCACATCAACGGCGAAGGGAACCAGTTCTGTAAGGAAAGTGACTGCGACAACACCAGTGAACAGTTCAAGAGTGGCTTATTCAGGACAACAGGTGCATCACGTTCACGGAACTGGAGGCGGCCACAGGACATACCAAAAGCACTCTGTACCGCATAGTGCACGAACGCCTTAAGATGGGTAAGGTGTCTGCCAGGTGGGTTCCCAAATCTCTGAATGCTGCACAAAGACAAAAGCGCAAGGACGTGAGCAGTGATCTTCTGCAACGCTACAGCCAGGATCCAGAAGGCTTCATGTCCAAACTCGTTAATGGCGACGAGACTTGGCAGGCCAGACCAAAGCGAAATCAAGGCAGTCCCACGCCAAAGAAGTTCCGTACACAGTCCTCCGTAGCCAAACGCATGGTAACAGTCTTCTGGAACAAGGATGCAATCATACCTATTGACTGGCTGGAACCCGGGACCACCATTAACAGCGACTCATACGTGACAATGCTTCGGAGTTTGCGCCGTGCAATTCAGAGGAAATGACCAGGAAAATGGGCGAAAGTGTGCTCCTGCAACACGACAACGCTCGTCTCCACACGAGTCGGGCAACCACGACAGCCATTATTGAGCTGGGGTTCCAGGTGCTTCCACATCCACCTTATTCTCCTGACTTTGCCTCTTCGGTGCATTGAAGAAATTGCTGCGTGGACATCAATTCGCCGACTTCCAGGAACTGCAAGACGCTGTCCGGACGCAGGTGCGACAGACTCCGAAAAAGCGGTTCGCAGAGGGCATAGAGAAGTTGCCTCATCGGTGGCGCTCGTGTGTAGTTCTTAATGGAGACTATGTTTACAAAGTGGATGTATCTGCCGAGGCATAAATGTTAATTTAAATGTAGAAAAATTAAAGTGTAAATCATAATGGAACGCCCCTCGTACTTTCTTGCGGTGAATTTAAGTAGTCGTCCGTTGCCTGTTACTTTACAGGTGTATCGAGTGATAGTTATTTGTAAAGTACCGTATTCTATTTAAGGCATCCAAATTATCATAAAAGGGCAACAGATTTCGAAATAGGCCATGTTTTAAATGTAATATTTAAATATATATATTACATTTAAAACATTGCTTTATCTTATTTCCTCTTTGTTGAACCTGTCCAAAGCTTTTTTGTTTTACACGCTGTATATAATTTATCTATCCATATGTTGTATTTGAAACTCAAAATTACGGAATTAACGGTAAACAATTATTGCGTCCAAACAATAGGGTGCTAGTCTACTCCTACTTCTATGTGAGTTCTTCTTGCCGTATATTATTCTTGTATATTTTGCTTTTTTAATTATGATGGTTGTTTATGACAAAATCACGATGAATGATCCATAAACAACAGAAAATTACGTTTTCTTTTCTCTTTAATTCATTCTTTTCTTTCTTTCTTTTTTCTTTTTTTTCTAAATGTTATTTATTGATTTTATACACGAAATTCCAGAATCAACACAAGCAATGCACGAATTAACTCCGTTATCCAAGGGAGGGGTATTATACGTTATGTACTTTATATAAGTACTGTATAGTACACGAGTTACAGTGAGATATATATCAATGAAATAGATTTGCCAAACGGAGATAAGCTTAGGAGAAGGGAAAAAGAAATTATCATGTACTGTAGAAATAGGAAAACCGACTTCTCTTGATCATTTGTCCATTCATTAAGGTGGCCTACTTCAACCTTGGGGCCCGGGCCCCCAAAGCCCTCCGTGATCGGCACCCTTGAAGGTAGCGCAATGCTCTCTGGGTATACCACAGGTGTAACGGAAATCATCCGGATTGTTAACGCAAGACTTAGACACCATGATTTCTCATTTAGTCACCTTGTACTAGACAAATGCATATTGAGAACCACTTCATCTGTCCGTCTTCCTTCAACAACAGCTCAGTTATCACCAACTACATTAAAAACACGACATGAATAAGTATGTTACTGTAAATGACTTCGGAAATACTTGAAATAGCATTTTCTTCTCTGTTTATGCGTTCACATTCTTACGGGCGTGTGACAGGAGAATGCAAGGGAAATATTGTGCAGTAATGCGAGCAATGGGTTTTTGTAGATATCTATGATATACACTGGTATTATTTCCAAGCGTCCGATATTTGCAAGTGTTGCAATCTTTGGAAGACTTCGAAAAAATATGTTTAGGTAGATTTTGTGGTTTCTTGTTCTTCTTCCTCCCATTGAGGAATTTTGGGCAAATATATTACCTCATTGGAATCAGTGTTCCATAGGTTTTCCGGAGATGTATCATTCGTGGCCACATGAGGGATACAGGGAACGTGCAAGTAAAGGTATGTTATTTTCATAAATTCCATTACTGGTGCGGTTTGAAGGGCTTGCTGATGTGGCAGGCGTAGACAAGGCTGGATTTACGACTTGGCCCGGACCTAGGGTCGAAACGTTCACAGGGGCGCACTTTACAAGGGAAAATTAGAAATTACTATTCAAAATGGGAGACAAAAACATTTTCGGCAAAACATTTTAGGGATCATGTAGCGGGAGAGAATGCCAAACACTATCACCTTCTACCCGGACACCCCCTCGTGTATAACTGACTTTATAAAGTCTAGGTTGGAAGGAGAAAAGGACGGGAGGTGTAGCAGGGTAAAGATCTGGGCGCATAGTCATGGGCCTCGGGCGCCTAGTCGCATAAATCCGGTCCTGACCGCAAAGCAAAAACTATTAACGATGGAATAAACGGCTATCATTTTCATGTTTAGCACCATCGATATAGCAAGAAATCACCATTATTTCTCAACCCCGGAAACATCCAGGCGTGTGAGATTCACAGTATTTAACATCTCAGGAAGAATAAGGATGGCTGATAAAGCAAAATTATACTAATTAATAAGGTAATACTTAGTAAAGGCTGGATAACGTATGAATAAATTGACTAATGGACATTTCAAAGCCAAAAAAGGATGAATTATGTTAGTGCATTCGTATAGTGCATATGTTATATGGTTAGAAGCTTCCGTCAGAGACATCGTTCATTTCACAAAGTGTTTTCTAATATTGCCTTGTGAATTTAGTTCACAGAATTATGTCACGGTTAACATATTTGATATAGCCAAAATTAAATAGACGTTGCAATTTTCAAGATATTGATGGTAAGTTTCCTATTTCCTATATAACGTATATAGCGATGTCGAAAATTGCCGCACGTGACAATAAAAATCACTAAATTGATTTATGCAATATTAAAAAGGAACCAAGTCCAGACCTATACTTTTCAGCACAGAGGTACAGTTTTCTATTAAACAATATGAATAATAGGGCCTGAATTCTTTAGTTTAGTATATATTAATTGATATATGACCAACACAAATCAATATGTTTCATAAAGAAACGTAACAATGCTAATGTTTTTTTCTCTGTAGTGAAAATTTATTTTTTACTAAATATTGAGGGTTAAATTATTAAATAATATCATACTCCGAAAGTCAATGAATGACTAACATATGGAATTTAAGGCTTATTGTTACTGTTAACTACATGAGTTCATGGAAGCTAAATCTGCGACATGGAATGTTTCAACAGGTAGTAAAACATATCTGCTGAAGGAGCACGAAAACATATGTAGTTAGATTGTATAAAAGAGTTGTGTGTTTAATATTAGTTAGTAGTAGAGTCTACAATACATTGTTTTAATTCGGCCCGGTATAGCCTAAATATGTGCATTTAACTGTATAACAAATATCAATCAAGATATTTTCATTCAGAATATATAGTAGACAATTAAATCAAATAACAAATTTAGCGACTTGGAAATTTAGCAGTTCAACCATTATTTTGATTTTTACCAACTGCTTTATTAAATTACGGATATGGAAGTAACCAAAAAAAGATGTCACCTTTTTCTTACTTGGTGCGGTGACATATGAACAAATAAAACTTACATTGCTCCGATAACTGGTGAATTAGTAACATGCAGCCGTGTGGACTAATTGATTGTTTAAAATATACCATAATATGCCAGGTAACGTCGTAGCGATACTGCTTAATGATCAAACCCCATGGTAGCAGTTGTAATATTAAACAGGAAAAATATAATTTTAACACACTTAAGATATGCAGATAAATGGATCCTGTGTGTGGATGTTTCCAGGGGAAATTATAAATTAACCACAGTTAATATTTATTGTCAGTTTTCCCTCCCGAGAGAGGTTTTTTGTACAGAAAATAGATAATATAATGAATGCAATGCAAATGAAAAATACCGTAATTTTGGGAGATTTTAATGCTAAGTCTCCGCTCTGGCACTGCACAAACACGAACGAAAATGGTGAGAAGTTCGAAGAGTTGATTGAACAGCACAATTTTACTGTTATAAAGAGAGAAGGACAACCACTTACGTATCTTGACGTAACTTTAGCAAAAGGAAATATATGTAATCGTATATGTAACTGGTCCGTGGACGAGCACGCGACTTCTAGTGCCCACAACGTCGTCTGCTTTGACATGAATTACGAAGAAAACCAATTAAATCGCGAAATAGCCAACGAGGATAGTAAAAACAAATATAACATAAATAAATTAAACAAGAAACAAATCATAGATAATCTTGTATTACCACAAATTGACCGAAACTGTGACCTTCAGAAACTCATCCTGGAGCTTGAGGAAGCAATTTGGAGAGCAATAGAAAATTAAACACCTAAGAAAAATCAGACAAATGATAAAAGAAAGCATTTTTGTACGGAAAGTCTGAACAGATTGAAGATGAAGATGAAACCTAACAGCAAGAGCTACAGAGTATCCGGGATCACGTATTAAGATCAGCAAGATTATAAACGTATAGGAGAATAAAGCAACCATTTGAAACGGAATTAAAAGAAACTAAGAGAAGACATGGAGTAAGTTTATTAAAGACAATTTACAACAATACCTCTGGGGCATGCCATATAAGATAATTATGTCCAAGATTAAAAACAAGAGTGATATGAATATCCTCAAGGAGGATTCAGGACAAATTACCACAAATTGGAAAGACTCCGTGGAATTGTTTTATCAGAAGTTATTTCCGGACGACCGAATAGAGGATGACAATGAAGACAACACAACGATATGGAATAAAGCCAAAGAAGTCCCAAGTAATTAAAATAATAACCCCGATAACCTGCTTGTAACTAATGATCAGGTGATGGAAGCTTTGAAGAAATTAAAACTTCGGAAAGCCCCAGAACCAGATCAGATAAAAAATATATTTTTAGACATAATGTAGATATATGGAAAACTTATTTAACCAGATTGCTTAGTGAATGCATAAAGCAGTTATTCTTTCCGAAACCAACGAAGGTAGCAAATTTGGTAATCTTCTTGAAAAGTGAGGACAAAGATAAATTTAATCCAAAATCTTATAGACCTATATGCCTCTTGAATAAAATAAGCATTTTTTTTTTAAATATTAGCTATAAAAATAAACCAAGAAAGAGATAGCCTGGAGAACTGCAAATTACAGTACGGCTTTTGCCCCAATAAAATCTACAAAGGATACTATCAACGATTTGTGTAGTAGCATAATACTTTAAGAGACGAAACCTACAAATATGTAATCGAAATTTTCTTCGATAGAATGGGAGTATTTGATAACTTATTGTTGCCCTCACTATTAGAAGAATTAAGAAAGCTTAAAATCAATAGAAACTATGGTAGATAATACAAAATTACTTTCAGGATCGAGAATTTGAAGTAGATACAGCGGACGACGTTGTGGTTAAAACTCCTACAAGAGAATGCCTACAGGGCTCGAGGCTGGGTCAGATCTTTTGGAATCTTGTATTTGAGCCGTGCTTGGAGGTATTGAATGGAATGCAGCAGGTAGAGAAGGAAGTGGGATACGCGGACGACCTGGAAGTAGCGATTAAGTGAAACAGTCGATTGGAAATTCAAATAGCAAACGAGGTAATAGAAATATTAACATTATGGTGTTATCAAACAAATGAACAATATCTTCTGAAAAAACGAAATATGTATTATTCAAAGGAATACTAAATTACGGTAGAGGACCTATAATTAAAGTAAATGATAAAACAGTTAAACGAGGGAACTATCTAAAATACTTAGAACTAATTTTGGACGAAAAGCTTGACTTCAGAACGCACACAAGCATGAAAAAAAAATAAGCCAATAAAAATTAGACACAATTTCGTTAAAATAGCAGTAAACAATCTAAAAATACCAATGAAAGTAATACGCATTTATCATGATGTCATCATAAGAGCAATAGTGGAATACTGCTAGCGTATGGTGCCGTAGACTTGATGATAAAAGCCAAAAACAGATTATAGACAGAGCTCCACGGCAAATAATTTTACGACTGTCAAGCGCATATAGGACGACATCAATCGAGGCACTCCAGGTCACTCTGGAGGTCCCGCATTCCAACTCCAGGTAAAGAAGATATGAGCCATGTACTGGATCAAAAAAGACATTCAGGATAAAGTCGTTAACATCCTACATATACCAGCTGAGACTAAAGCTGAAGTCAATTTAGCTATATACAGTGTGTGACAGGAATAGTGGAATGTACTCCATAATCCGGATATTGAAGAGCGGATGGAACTGAACTTGGATGTCACTGGTGGACTGACGCACTTCCTGACGGGCCATGGCCCCTTTCGTCAGAAGCTAGATGCAATGAATATTGTAGAAGAAAACCTTTGCCATACATGTGTTCTATGTATTGAAATAAGATAAAGATTCTATATGATTTTACGTAAAGCTTTGATTTAATGTCTAATTATATTTCTATGGCGAAATCTAGAACACATCAATCTAAAGATGAATACACAAGATTGATAGACATCTTCAGCACGTTGTAAATAATTTCCTTTATTGAGACATAATGTAGAGAATAAGTATGACCGGAGATGCATGTCTATGCATCCGCAACCTCGGAAGATCACATGCGAAGTATATGGTCGTTAAGCAATTCCTATAGATTAGTTACTCATAAAAAACAAAGTATAAAAGCTAGTTACATTCAAATAAACAGGTCTAAAACAATATATAAACTTAACTACTAAAAGATGCAATGTAGCCAAATCGTACTTAATTTAGATCACAGCAATCTGGAGTGGTGGCCACGCCAGAACATATAAATCTGCATTGCAGAGAGACAGAGCTTTTTGTAGTAGAAGAAAGAGAACTCTTGAGGGCAATACCTGTCGCGGAGGTTCTGCGAACCACGGAACTTGCGGCAGCCCTCACAGAGTTAACTCAAAGAAATTATCATAGAAAAAAATTTGGAAATGGCGTGGACCACTCAGCATAGGAAAAATAAATAATAATACAAGGGCTGACTGGCGCTTTGGCGAGGTCGCGACGATCACGTCTACCGTGAATTTGATTTATGACAAGAGCAGCTAGGGACATGAACAAATAATCCTGCCGGAATCCGGTAGAAGAGCGTCTTGTGGCGGAATTCGTAACAAAAGATGCTCGTTAAGTATTAAATGTGAAATTATTTGGTGATGGGAAACTAAGTATAAATGTCCAAGGGTAAGTAAATTATTAGCAATCATAATTACGCTAACTTTCGAAATCCAGAAAGAAGCGATAGTGCAGAAGTGTGAGTGTGGATGAGTGAATGTGGAAAAGAGGACTAGCAGTGCAAATAGTGAGAACAGAAGAAGAAGTGATAGGATATTTCAACCTAAGAGAACTACGATACAAACCAGTGGCAGAAGAATGGAAGTGGATACCAAGGAGGGATAGCGAAAAAAATCTTTATGTCTTTACCATCAGATCCACGCGCACATTACCTAACTAATTCCCTTCTTTTATACTTAGAGTAATAGAGAATAAGAAGAAAAGAAGGAGAAGCTCAAGTCTATGTTTGTCTCCTTTGATTTGCTCACGTGATGTCCGTACTTGTGTAAATGTATTATGCAATCTTAGTTCTATGTTTTTATAATAAAATTGAGTATAGACCTATAGTAGATAGGGTTCCCTCCTACGTAAATCAAAATAGGTCCAGCAAACAAAGCCAGGAGAATATTCTGGACACGTGGCAAAAACCTGTCCCGCAACCTCAGAAGTCAGATTGATGGAACATAGGAGCTTCTTGGAATGCCGGAACTCCGGCAATCCAAGACTTTCTAGGGACATACCTGCCCCAAGGCAAGAAGACCTGAAAGTGCATAACTTGATTTGTGTTAAGAATACAAAGAGGCATGGGTGGAATGCGGGTTCCTAGTAATATATATAGGATGTGACACGTATATGGTAGATATCTACAAGGTGCCCACATATGCATTTAAACCCCCGCCGTTTAAAGAAGTGTTGAATTTTTGAAAAAAAAAATACTAAAATGGTGCGAAGATCATAGTTTTCTAAAACTGTCTTGCACCAAACAATATTATTGACATTTCCTGTGCTATCTGATTTAAACATGTACATTGGATCTCCTCTGCACACAGTTGTGCATATTGATCGAATATAGAATCAACTTTATTACTTGGTGGTTCCTATGTTATTGGTGTAAAATTTTAAGAGTTTTAGAATCGGAACCGTTCCTAATGTCGGCCCGTTGTTCCGCACCCCGATTCAATGTTCGTCGGAACGCAGATTGTCCCAATTTTCACTGTTTAGAGCTGAATCATAAAGAATTGTTTATTATTTTGACATTTTTAATAGTGGCATCAAACTCCACTTCTTATTTCTGTAAGGTATACAAACCTCAGGCGTCAAATTATTATTTTAATTGTTTTAGTTTCTGTATTTCTTGAGTCTTAACACATGAAGGTAAAGCAATTATTTGTAAGGTAGTTTCTCCTCCAACACACGTTCTTTTCTATAACATAGGTAATTCAGCACAAGATGGAGCCCATGTGTGAACTTGCCGAAAAACATATTATATTTCAGTGTAGCTTATATCTACGTATTTGTCATTTTTTATTGTTAATTTAAAAAGGCACAATTGCTTTGAAGGTAAGTTTATACGTAACGGAAACAGCCTTTAGGTAAATTTGTTATTAAAAATTACAGATTGAATTTCAAATTAATTTCGAAATCTTCTTAGAAAGCTTAGGTAATACACCAATATTTACTTTATAACTTAAAATATAAATTTTCTTGTAGTTTTACCAATTTTTCTTATTGTTGGTGTGTAGAAGAATTTGTAAAACGTGACTAGAAATGTCTTGTTTAAATAATTAATAAGAAAAAGAAAGTACACTTGGTTTTAGCTAAATCGATACTAATGTTTAACTTTAAAAGTCCATGATCGAAGAGGACTCAAATCAGGAACTCATGGAAGCAATCGCATCATGTAGGATCGCATTTATACAAATACAAAAACTGGATTTTCTAACCTATACCATTCTCGTGAACTTCATAAAATGTCGAAAACACGTATGACAAGAAAAAAATTCTAACATGGATCCTGTTAGGATACGTTTTTGACATAATGTAAAAAAAAATATTTCTTGTACCTACATACCTACCGATTCATTCTCGAGGATGGTTCTTAAAACCTAGTCTAAAGCTTAAAAGGTATTTTTTTCCGTAATTAGCTTAAGTTCTATCTATTTACTCCCTTGTATAACTAGTTGGAGCCTGTCCAGATTTTCTTAAACAAGAAGTTAGCAGCCCTGCTCAAGACGCTACAATTAAATTTGTTTCATTGTCATTGTAATTGTCATTGGAAATTACTTTCCTTTAATTTTCATTGTTAGTCATTTCGCCCGTTTCTTTACGCCAGTGGTGGTCCTGGAATTAGGGTTCCCACCTGTTCATGAATATATTGCGGGACGCTCCGGAAGAAATAGGCATAATATTAAAATATACGGAGTAATCTAAAACGCCCTAAAATGAAAATACAGGAGGCGCTCTTTAGTTCGGCACGTTCGGGATCACGCCAGTGCTGAATAAGCGATTTTGTCGGATTTTCGAACGTCAGTATACCTAAAAATTAATACAGTACAGTAGAATTCATTCATTCATTCATTTATTCGTATTTTGAATGGCGGAGTTAAGGCATAAACTGTGCTTCCACTCAACCATTTAAACATTCTACATAAAATGTATATTATATAAATATTTAAACTCTACAAAATGCATAATTAAACACTGCAAAACAAACACAAATGGACACTAAAATTCATACTATATCAACTACAGTTATAAGTGAAGAAATATATAATATTACAATCATAAAGTGATTACTAAATCAGAGAAAAATACTAACTAGAGAGTAAAACATAATAATAATAAAAAAA
>JAGDQP010018190.1:21957-37062 GCA_022664845.1 Lepisma saccharinum
ATTTTTTAGGCGGCGAAGAGAATGTAATGCGCCATACGTTTTTCTGCAAAGGCTGTTTACATGTTCTGTCCAGGTTAAGTATTTGTTTATATATAGACCAAGGTCGTTTACTCTTTCACTTAAGGGAACTATAACCCCATTTACATCGAGGCCAGTGATGTTTACGGTGTTAAGGGAGGAAAGTATCTTCCGCGATCTGATTATAATGAATTTTGATTTCAATGGGTTAACTTCTAATCCATTTTCACGTGCCCAAGAACAGATCTTTCTAATATCTGATTTTAAGTACTGAAGTGAACTAACTATGCTCGATGGGTCGGACGAGATATAGCATTGAACGTCGTCAGCATATAAGTGATATTTGCTGGCTAGAATATTTTTAGGAAGGTCGTTTATATACAGAGAGAAAAGAAGCGGTCCTAAAATCCTGCCTTGTGGGACACCACATGGAACACGTATCCAGTTTGAATGTGTGTCGTTAGTGATAATTCTTTGCTTTCTATGTGAGAGATAGGATCTGAACCATGATAGGGTTAAGAAAGTTTAGTAATCAGAATTTCATGGTTTATTGTTTGGAATGCTGTACTAAAGTCAAGAAGGGATAGCAGGGTGATATGGCGATTATCCATAGCAGAACGAATATCATCTGTGATATTAACTAGGGCTGTGCATGTACTATAGTGAGACCTAAAACCTGATTGGAAAGGGTTTAGAATGCTATTTACTTCAAGAAACTGTGTTAATTGAGCGTGAACAATGTGTTCTAGAGCCTTGGAAAGCGCAGGAAGAATACTAATGGGACGAAGGTCCTCGGTCGTTATTAGGTTCGAAGTTTTAGGGAACGGACGAATGTGTGACATCTTCCACCGATGGAAATTCGCCACATGTGATAGAGCTATTGAAGATATGCACAGTAACATCTATTACACAGGGAAGTATTTTTTTTATAAGTAAAATGGATAGTTCATCGGTTCCAAAGGCAGATGATTTGATTCTTTGTATTGCTTTTATTACATCCCGTTCAGTGACTTGGTGCATATTAAAATAACATTTTTTGTGTGTTGATGTTTGGATGGTCTGCAATGTTTTCATTTTGTGTATAGTGTCTAGTTTGGGCGTGTAGCACAACTGTTCGTTAATAGTAGTTAATGGTATTTGAGATAAAATAACATTTTTTTGTTTTAACACCGATTCCCAAAAGTTTAAGCTTATACCAAAGTTCTCTCGGTTGTGATGTGTAGTTGAGGAGCCCTTTGGCGAATTCAATTTTAGCTTTTCCAATTTCCTGATTACAGCGGTTTCTCAACTTACGGTACTCTACCTGCTTTTCCTGGGATCCGTTGAGGTCGTGTTTCACTGGTCTCCTATAGCTTCTGTACGCTGAATCCCGCAACGTCATTAGAGATAGAATATTATCGTCAATCCAGGGGTTGGAGGGCTTACGCACATGTTTGGTTGTCAATGGGAAGTGTTTATTGTACACACGGTGCACGAAAGAATTAAAGATATCTACTTTTTGATCTACCGACGGGGCAGAGTAAATTAGATACCACGGCAATGAATTTACATATGCAAATAAGGCGTTTTCATTTATATGTTTTACATCCCTTCGTTTTACTATTCGTGGATCATATTTGCCAGGTTTCACAGAATACGTTAAATGTAATAAGTCATGTTTGTTTATGCCTGGCACTGGAATTTGTCCTACATTCCTGACTTTTAACATATCTGATACTAGTATATGATCAATGCAGGATTCACTTGTATCAGTTTTGTGAGTGGCTTCGAATGGACAGAATGAGACATTTAAATAATGTACATTGTTTTTAAAATTTAATACGTTGCCTTTATTTGACAACAGATTGTAATTTACGTCTCCCATAATTATTAAATTATTAAAATATGGGAGAAATTTGGAGATGGCGTCTTCAAAATTACTAAAGTTTGTGTCTGGTGGCCGGTAGACACAGGCTAAACACACCTGTTTATATTCAATGTTTACAATGATATTTAAAACAAGTTGTACATGTAATAAGCTGCTATACAGCAAGAAAAAGTAAACATGAGCTTTACTATTTCAAAAAAGTCCCTATAAAGGTCAACAAACGCCCAAATCCAACCGAACGCGAGCTGCTCGATCTGTGCCGGATTTCAGAATGTACCGCCACGTCGATGCGGCACCGGTGTTGTTATACGGGGTGGAATGGAATTCCATGAACTTTCGTGTCTCCTACGCATTGACGGACATGTGATCAGCCAACGGTACATCGGCAATGTGTTGGACTCAGCTGTGGCCCCTTTGGTGCACACCCTGTAGGAAATAATATTCGAGAAGAATAAAGTGTACCCTCATGTGGCATGTGGTGTTCTAGCTTTCCTGTCTAGACAAAATTTACACCTGCTGCCTTGGACAAGTTCTGCCGAATGAGCCTGGTTCATGATTGCACAACGCCTCTAACGACAGCGAATTCTCCCATCTATAGGTGGTGAGCTGTGGCATTGTGTCGAAGACGCATGTCTTGCCACACCCATTAGCATGTCTTGCCCCACACATACGCTCATTAGGCCCCAATGACATGCTACTTAAAATCTGCATTTATATATGTATGTTTGTTCGACAAATGCATCTATACCAGTTAACATATCTCCACTAAACTTGCCAGCGCCAAATTTTCCACGGAAATGCCGTTGATCTTGTACAATGGACTTAGTCGCATGAAAATGAAGCACACAGAACGATTTCCGCTGGCCTGTGGTAGCCATATTACTCACTTCTACTAAACTGCCTCCTGGTGGACGTCTAATTAACTGCCACTCTGCAATAGAAAGAAAAAAAACTCTTTGTAATTCTATTCTAGAAAAAAAAATGATATCGCTAGGAAAAGCTCATTACTGTTCGAATAAAAAATTAACAAAATCGCGAACATCATTTTGACTCACCCGGTATAGTTTGTACCGATCTGCACGACTGTATCTCATCGTTCAGGGAACTCTGCGATCCCTTTGTGGTAAAAATACACTGGTTTCTTGGCGCCAAAATCATCAAGCCAAGAGCTCAGTGCCGCGTCGTCCGAGAATGATCTGCCACTGAATGTGTTGGCCAGTGCACGACAAAGAAGGTGGTCCAAAACGCAAGGCCTGGATAGTGTGCAGGATGTGGTAAGACTTTGATTCCCAGTCCCTGAAGGACTACGTTCATCATAGTTTAATTTTGAGCTTTGGTGTTGTCCATATAGAGGAAAACAGGATGGCGTTTTGCTGATCGTTTCTCCGTAATATCCTCCTGAAACTGACACAGTTTTTGGCAATGCATCGCAGGTTTTACTGTCACATTCCTGGACAATTGCTGAAAGTGAATTATCCCTTTCTGGTTCCACCAAATGGACAACAATGTCTTGCGTGGATGCAGTTCATTTTTCACACGAAGGGTTTCTTTTATATATGAGCTAATTCATTGCTTTTCGTATGACGTTCATAATCTGGCACCATTTGTCGCAACTCGTGATTATTTTGGACAAATTGGGTTGATTTTGATGGTGTTGCTGAGCAGAGCGAGGATGAGTGATTAAGGAGGCACAGGTTGGTCTTTGCTGATGATGCTGAGCATCAATTAGTATTTTTTTAAAAAAGATTTGGTGTCCATTTATCAAACACTGATGCCCCCATATTAAATATTATATTTTATTGACATTGAACATAAATTACGTTCATGTTACATTATAAGGCACCATCATATTTAAATTAGCCATGAACTAGTATATATTAGCGTCTAAACAAGTACAATACGTACAACAGCGTGCCGAGAACCGTTCAATGGACGGTGGTGAACGACAGCACTGCCTTGATACCAGTAAGTTAAAATTGGTCACCAGCTGTGACTCCAGGTAGCAAAATATAATGACTGGTGGGCGTGGCGTGCAAATCTTGCATATTCTTTATTATCTATTGAGCATGTGGGGAACACACATAAAAAGTTCAGGGAAAGCATGTGTCTCAGGACAGTTACATGGTCATAGTCCAGCTGTGTGTTCAATTCACGCGTCGTTTGGTGTGTATCAGCATGAAATAAGGTGTATAAACGGTCCTCATCAAAATCCTACTTCCGCACAAACCGAGGGCTCTCGTTCATGTCAAACTGTCGCTTCTTGGAAAGTACATACCAAATCTACATAGTCCTCTGATAAATTGTGTTGTTCTGTCTGTCTTCAGTGCCTGAAGGGCAAAAATAAAATTCAAATTCAAATTACGTTCTCACCATACACTGTATAAATATTTCCTGGCGCCCTCCGAAGCGGACACATCTCGATAAGATTCAAATAACAATGTGCCAGAAATATTCATGACAGTGAATGGTATATTAATTAAATATACCAAATAAAAGATTTATTAAAATGGATGGTTCAACCTGACATAGATTATCAAAGGAATGTGTTATTTAGTGCACTATGCATACAGCGTGACAACAGCAACAACTACTTAACAGGGGTTATAACACCTCTTTTTGGACAGACAGAATTTAGCACCAAGCACAATTGTTTCTATATTGTTGATAATTTTGAAATGTACCTATTTAAACATTGGTTATTGTACAGTAGCTTACTGTAATTTAATACATTGGTTACTGTAGTTAAAACATGTGTTTTGTAAAATGCGTCACCTCGCGCAAGTACGTGAAGCATCGATTCTCCAGAATTCGGTTATCCTGGAAGTTTAAAATCATAAATAGAAAAATGTTTGCTGAATTTTCTTTTGGTATCGATTATCCGGAAAGTTGTAATTCATAAACAGGATATGTATGATCAATTTCCGTTTCGTACCGCTACAGTAAATATTGTTTCGGGTCATTTTATAGTAGTGCGTTATTACTTTAAAACTATAAAAGCCAAACTTATTTTCGGGTTTGCAAAATTACATGTGTAAGTCAATTTTAGTGATGTATTTTAATTTTTAATGGATTATCCAGAATCACGATCTACAAGACACTATCAATCATAAATTAATCCGGATAATCGATGTTTCAATGTAGCTCATTAATCAAGGCTGGCGTAAGTTGCGGGTGTGTATAATGTAGGAGACTCTCCTAAGACATTTAGAGTCGTTCTCCTTCTTAAATGTTCTGGTATCTGTTAGCCTAGTGTTCAACTACGTATTTAAGTGCAGTGCTTCTAGAGTTCTGCAGATCGTTTTAAGCATAAAGGATACTGCGAAAGCGTGATTGGCATTATGCCGCTTGGCGTAGTCAGTAGAGCGTCAGATTGATGACTTTGAGCCCAGGTGCGATTTTCGCTTCCCTTTCCAGATTTTTTATCTTTTTAAAATAACTTTTTATCTTTTGTATTTATAAATAATTGCTGCCTTTTGCGTTTTCAACATTTTACACAGTTCAGGGAAATGAGTTAGTTGAAGTGAGGTAAGATTTTGTTTTGATTTATACGCGATGCAAAGACTGTACATCACTTTAAAATAATTAATATGTTTTTGCTGAACTCACTCCCTGTGCTGAGGCCACTATCGAGGATCTTTCTGACCACAACTGGCTCGTCAAAACACTGAATTCAGAAGTCACACGGTAGAACTGTGTGTATTAGACCATTTATGTTATTTTTCGGCTGTATATTATCAAGTATGTTAAAGCGAGTTTGATATAACCCTGAAATATAAACCTTTACTTCGTATAAAGTAAATTTCTAGCCGCAGTAATATAAGCTCGGCGCATGATTTTATCCTGAGCAAGATAAAGTCAATTTTCATCACTATCAACTAATTCTCAAAGGTCCCTTCTAATAATATCCTCCCACGTCTTCCTAATGGTCTCTTTCACTTCGGTTTACCAACCACGATGGAATAAAATCTTCTTTTCTCTCCCATCCGAACAACATGACTTACTCGCATTAGTCGTCGTGATTTCAATATTCTTACAACATCGGGTGAGTCGTAAACTCTTTGAAGTTCTTCACTATCCAGTCTCCTCCATTCCGCAGTCACTCGCCCCGTTTCGGCCCATACATCTTTCTCAAGACGTTATTTTCAAACACTCGTAATTTATGTTCATTCGCTAGGATCATATTCCAACTATCGCAAGCTTGAAGTGTAACCGGTACAATAACCATAATTTATATTTTCAGTTTCAACTTTCTTAATATTAATCGCGAGGTTAGGAGTTTCTGGACTGAGTAGAAACATACGTTGCTCGTTGCGAAGCGGCTTTTCATTTCTCCATTGCCTCGTTTCGGCTTGTTGCATATGCTCCCAAGTATTTAAACTTGTTTACTTTTTCTATGTTCTCATTAGTAAATGTTATGTATCCATTTCCGTTATTCCCTGTGTTTCGGCTTATTATTATATATTTCGTTTTGTCTATGTTTACCTGTAGACCTATCTCATCGCAAGCTTCTACTAAGATATTGGTGTTACTTTGTAGTGCCTCTATATCGTTCCCTATTAAATCTACATCATCCGCATATACAAGGAGGTGATTAAAGCCATCAGTGTTAGTCCCTTCTTGTCCTCATTTATTTTCTGAATCGTATATTCTAAAGCAAAGTTAAACAGTAATGGTGGCAAGGCATCACATTTTTTAATCCTTTGCGAATCTTGAAACTATCTGGCATTTTATTACTTATTCGTGCACTGATTATGGATCACTGAGGCACATTATCCCTAATTGAACAAGTTTTCTCGGAATTCATCATTAGAACAGGTTATTACATAATATTTTCGTTTAATGTAATCATATAGTTTTTAAGGTCAATGAATAACTGATGAACAGTCCCATTGTATTCCCTTTTCTTCTCTAAGATTAATCTCAAGGCAACACTGGCCCAATGTGGATCTATTTCTTCTAAATCCACATTGGTGATCTCCAATTAATTATTTCTCTACGTATACGCATAGGCGAGTTAGCAGGATATTACTCAGTACTTTATAAAAATTCATCCTAATTAAAGTTCAAATAAAGAATCTCTTGAACCCTTCGGTGATCCTTGATAACCATGAGCTTTTCACGTAAAACAGGGTTTGGTGAGTTAAACGGCAAATTGAATTTATACGATGGATGCTAATTTCATAAGATGTAATAAAGTAGATGAAATATACAAATTAACGCCCTTTGACATAGGAGATAAAAAAATGGGAGTAACCCTGACATGATCAACTCCTAGCAATTGACTATCGTATTTACTTCTGTTTAAGCTTTCCTTCAGTTTTAAGGAATGTTTGTTAATTCGATTCTTGAGAACATCGACCTTTTGGCTACATTGATAAACCACGCATATTTTAGATTTGTTAAAATCAATTTCGCAAATAATGTACTTATGAAATCGAATGCATTAAACTTTGTGATATGTTGAAAATTTGAATACGATGTTAGTTATTTTACTTAATACGCAGATCTTTTAGGCAATATAGCTCACATAACGCACCCTAGGTTTTCAACATCAGTGCTTATTCAGAGTTTCCTGTAAAACTATATTTATTAATCGCCTACATAAGAAAACTAACGCTAAGATTAATAAATGTTATGAATAGAGCTGCAAATCGAGTTCCAAAAAGATACGTCATGCAAACTATAGTTAAGCCGTTGTTTATTCTGTTCGTATCTAAATCCTAAATTTTATATAATATTTACAGGAATAATTCAAATTCAAATCTTCAATGAGTATTTTGCAAAAAGGAACATTCCTTATCTTCTGAATATCCCAGAAGGATAAAGCGTATTGTCGTGGAAGGAGCGCAGAACGAAGAAACTTGCTAAATGTAAGTGTTTATACTTGCTCACAATATTTTGGAACATAAACGTTATTTTGCTTACACAAATCTTTATCATTATCTTTATCATATTCCATGTTCTGAATGATCCCTTGCAGACAAGTTTGACACAACTTCATTTTAAAATATTATTGAAAAAACTGAGATGTTCACTTGACAGCAAATTGCTTTCGATACTTTCGTTCTTTAAGTCTAGAGCAGCTGATGGTTCCCTCAAATAATGTAAGAGAGAATCCCAGTAAAATTTAACGAAACATTATACTAAATAATGTGATGTCCCTTGTGGTGTTCTTGACGAACACACGTTCTTTATTAAATGCATCATTCACATAAAAATTGTTAAATTAAAATAATATATTTATAGCATTTTAACACGTATTTCATGAATCTGGAAGATTTTTAAAGCAATCCATAGTGCTTGTGATCCAGATTATTCCTTCTTAATTTAAAACGCCCTGCAAAAATAGCAATATAAATTCATACCACTAGTCGATTAAAAATAATTTCTTCAGTAAAATGTCCATATTCGCAGTTTATAGTTTGTTCAATTTAACAGTATTACATAATCTCAAATTCATTGGAGTTGTCAAATTTCATCAACGAATGGAATTTGAAATATTTTACAGTTTATTTTAGATTCTGCAGCGAAATGCTCATTATGTTTGTATCTCAAATCCCCATAACTTTGTCATTAGGTTATTAGGTGTGAACAAATGTTTTATCCTGTTCTATGTTTGACGAATTTAATATTAATGTTTCTTTGTTTTGTTTTGTTTTACTTTTTATCGGTCTATTTTTTTTAAAAAAATATCGACATGTTCCAGATACGTTTCAATAATTTCGATTCGTTCATCGAGCGAGTCAAACAACATTTTAAAATCTGTGTGATCTCTTTACTGTTGCACCAATCTGTAGTGAGCGAAAAATGCTAAAAGGTACTAAAACTGAAGCTGAAATCTGCCTAATTTATCTTAAAATACTAAGTATCTAGTTACTACGGAATATCCAAATTCTAGCCACCTATTCTATGAACGCTAAGTATAAGATTAATTCCAACAATCCCAGGGGCACAGATAGATCTTCAATATATCTTCAAATATGAATAATCAATGCAATTTCTTAAGGTATTTAGAATTCCTAATTAAAGTTCCAGAGGTTGCTAAAGCACCAATTCACCATTACTTCTAGTAATAACATTACACAATATTGCTGTCAGTGTTTAACAGGTTAGCAAAACTAAGCGCAGAAAACTAATAATATTCGCTTTAGGTCATGTTGCTACTATTGAACATTTTTCGCCCACAGCAATAACCAGGTTTTTTTTGCCTAAAGTTGATAGATAGGTGTAGTAGTGTTCGTTTCTTTTTACTCTCTATAGGACGTAGAGATAAATATTTTGAAACATTCCGTAGTCAAGAAATATTATGAATTATCATTATTCCGTCTATGATTATGAGGACTCTCTACCTACAATAAGATCCCCTACAAAAATGAGTTAATGTTTAACAACAATTACAAAATGGAAACACATACTCGCCAACTCATTCAATGGAAGCGACAGTCTGTATTGCTTATAGGGCATAAAAGTGTATGGTAATTAAGATAAAAAAGGCAAAAAGCTTACAATGTTGTTGCAGAAGCTTGAAGCATGTCTTTTTTGCGTTTGCAATCTTGTTATAAACTGTTAATTGACGTATACTTTCTGCAGACTTCCTCTCATAAGAGACCGAACTAACATAGCGCACCATCTGCTGTTCAACTAGTAAGTGAAACTGTTAGTCACACTAGAATTTAAAATAAATCATCAAATCGCTCTTTTTATTATATAATAAAGGAAATCAGTAGTTCTGTCCGTTGTTAATATTATGTCAGAAGCAATAGCCCCTTTCATCACGAAGTTATCCATTCTTGAGGACGATATTAACGCCAAGGAACATCATCCGTCGTATTTGACAAAAGATCATGAGCTATATGCTTACCATGCTTCACTTCGCCCCAGTGTTACAGTCCCAGAATTTTCACAGGGTATACGCTAAGTTTATGAATCTTCAAGCGGATACCATATACAGAGCCGTAGTTAGAGGGAGGCGAGCTGGCCGGTGGCCGGGGCATCAAAAGAACGATGGTAAAATAGGGGGAAAGAGTGATGCGGCGTCCCTAAAGAAAAGTTGGGCCTCATAAACAGCTGTACCATAGAAATCACTTAGTTGTTAAAAATAAATTACCGCTTGAATTTGGTTCTCTAAGAAAATTATCTTACAGAATAAAGATACACTAGAAACATAAATGAAATCTAAGTCTGCTACATTTCAGGCCGACACAGAGGATGTACCCTCGTGGTTTATGGTTGCTATTACCTGTCTCATCATTTTTCCTACCCATTCTCCTAGCCAGAGAACGAACATTGCATTTTTAAACCTTATATTTTGCCCGTAAGTACAAACACGTAGAACTAATTTCCTATGAACTTATAGGTACTCCGTACTTGTGGTGCGCCATGAGGCGTGCGTATGATTATTATATAAATGCTAACAATCATTGATCTTTCCTTGTGATTTTATTATTTTTTGGAGAATAGAAATGCAACATTCCTCTCAGTTTCTATGACTTCAAATGTACCTTATAGAAAAAAAAAAGAAACCACAAATTTACCGTTATGTTATTTCTTGGACAGCTGATTCTTCACTTTCAACCGCATATCAATAATTGCCGAAGACTTCACCCCTCTACGTATATCCCTGCCTCATCCTGTCCTCTGCCCTCTCCTGTATAATACTTAGATATCGTTGAATTTGTATGAATTTGGACCTAATTTTATACTTTTTAATCAACTCTAACAAAATGCTTAAATAACGAAATATGCAGCTGCCACTTCAAATGTGGGTCATTACTTGAGTAGCTGATAGTAACTGGATTTTAAGGCTGATTTGTGAAGAATATAGAATGTGATTTATCAGGCAATTCGTAGTTTAGTGCAATGCCGTGGGATACGTAACTTATATTTTATTTTATTATTATATTTGTTATTTTTTTTCGGTATGAACGTTGATTAAAAATAACGAATTCTTAGTGTATGATTAAAAACTTAAAGTGCCATTTTAAATTAAGTACATACCTCCTAAAGCAGTCTCCATTTTAATTTTTTTAAACCAACCTGCACAACACAAAGTTAATTCACAGCAACAATATACCACGTGTTCCTCCCGACCAGCCTGATGAGCCGCCGACACATGAGTGGTACGTTTGGCCTGAAATACAACTGTCGTAAAGAATGCTCGACCGTTTCTGTGAGCTGGATTTAACAGTCCAAACATTACTGTAGCTAACCTACTAGTTGCAAATTCCTAACCACAAACTTTTTGTCACGTTTTCAACATTCTGACCCACTGTGGGACGTCCATGTTCAGATACTACTGTTATTTGTTTACAAAGGAATTCAGAACTGTTTTAGTGTAACCAAGAAACCACTGTGAATCACGTTAGCAAAAAGAGGCAGATGCAGTTTAGTGCATTGGTTACAATTAGCTTCAAATAGGCGAACGATTTATGAAATACGTTTCGGGGGAATTCTCAATCGTTTTTTGGAAGTACCTGTAATATTTCAGTTTCGAAGAAGAAGACTTGAGAAATATCACGTTTGATTTGACTTTACTGTATCCAGAGGATTTTACTGAAAGTGAATTATTTCAAGAAGTCTTCTTCTTCAAACATCATGCCCAAGCATTTTGATAAATTTTGACCTTAATATGACTTTCACACACAACTTATTTTGTGTTGGGTATGCCCCAATTTTGCTACTGCATTGAACACTTTTGTAACGCTGACATGCTCTGTCGAGCCGTTTGAAAACGAGTCTTCTGCAAGTTGAAATTAATTTAAAAAATATTTGCACGGTTCCTTAAGTCAGAAAAGATTGACTAATGTAGCTATAATGTCTATTCGCAACGTAAGAGCATCATCGCTTGATTTCGACGATACTATTACTATTGATGACTGTAATTCGAAAAGCAAGAAAAGTTAATATTTCACATATTTTGTAGTGCATATTTCACATGTATATATTTTAAGTTTCACACATATTTAAAATATTCAAGGCTTTTGCAGAATTCATACAAGTAAATCTCAATAAACTCAGGAAAAATATTTTTTTAAAGAAAATAAGAAACTTTTCTTTCAAAATATATAAAGAATATAAATGGAAATAATATGTTATTTTAAATGTTGCATGCCAACTTTCCCATCCCACCGTTAATATTAAATAAATATCAATATCGATACATATATATTAATCCATATCAATTTTAAATGAAAGGAGCGAAACTTAATGTCATGTGACATCGTAATTAATGCTCTATTTACATATAGTGATTTTGGGTAAAACCTATGCTCGTCCCCGGTTCTGAAGGTTTTAGCTACGGCCCTGACCATAGTTCCATTAATTGTTTATTCACTTTAGCGATGAAATAATTTAATTTCTACAGAAACAAAAAAGAAAGCGCAAAATGCTTTGATTTTATGCCAATGAGGGAATAACAATGAAACTTGCTTCATTGAGGGAAAGAGAAACAGGAAGTTCGTTGAGACTTTTGCAGAACTACTAAGCATCTACATTGGTTAACTGTCAGTTGAAATTCTATATAAGACTTAGTTGCCCAGCCCGTTACAAATCTATATGGTATTATATATCCTACTCTATACATTGAAAACTCAAACTTTTACTTTGATCTTGAAAACATAAGAGAGATCTCATATTACTGAAGACCTGCACAAAGGGGCCAATGCTCTGTTCAAATTAACTCAACAGTACACGCGCACTTCTATATTACAAGTACAAGTACAAAGTATTTTAGTATTCAAAGATAGTGATAACATATTAACGCACATCATGAATAGTTACACCCCTTCCCCTCCTGAATATCTATTCTAGTTCAAGTGGAACCAAAAGTATTTGTAGCAATCTCACCGCGGTAATTGCCAAATTAAATAAATAAATGAAACGAATGTACGCATGTTTGCAGAAATATTTTAATATTATACATCGCATAAATCTCCTATAGCAAAGATCCTGCAAAATGGTTAGTGCCCAACTAAGAACAACATTAATCACAATTAATCTTGTCTTGTCGCGTTCCTATCGTTGTCTTGCTATCGCGCCCCTATCGTGGTCCATTGGTTATTATCGCTTCGTTGAGAACGGTACTACAGAGGCAATCAAATTTAATTCTGCTTCCGGTCACACTGACATGAGCTTTTCGTGGGTTTCCTCAGTTTGAACATTATGACTACCGGGGTAAAAAAAAAATATATTGGTGAAATCTGACAATGTAATGTAGCTGTTTATACAGGTCAGGGAAAATTGAGTCCAGATAAAATGTAAGAGAGAGAATCTCTTTCTCAGCTAGCACAAAATCCTCGTAATGTTATCGATATTAAATACAAATCATTGTACATCCAGAAGCCGAAGGTCTAGATTACAAGTCGTCATACATAATGTTTTCTCTGTCGTGGGAGAAAGATATAGTGCCTGATTATAATTCAGGATCCGACTTTACACATGTTCCTGTGACGGTCAGAGTATACAAAGATTGTGTATTAAACTAGGAGATACAGCCCAGAAGTTTAGTGCGATGTAAACTATATTAAAGTTATTAGTTCGTTCCTTTTCTCTGATCCCGATGTCATGTCTACTGTGTGGTTGGATGTGCTGCAGAAGTTTGTTGCAACTCAGTTGGAAGACAATCAACTAGAAGTACTTTTACGATGAGGTGAAGCACCGTCGCATTTTGAGATACGATGTCTTAGTATACTTTGATACAGCCTTTTAAGACGCTTTGTACTGATATAAAAATAATCTACTAGACTATTCTGACATACTTTCTCAACTATTAATGCCATAATAGGTAGCTATAGGTGGCTTACTTATAAGTTCAAATCTATTCTCAAAAAAGCTAAGCACTCCATATAAGATTTATCTTTAACCACTGAATAAAATGTCAGGAATGCAATAAACAGTATTATCTTAATCAAAAAGAAGAGCAAATAAGATGCTTGTTTTCAGAAGGTACTATATCCATTTTTTTTTATTTCATATCATTTGCAAGCTCCTGATTTGATTTTCCTGTCAATTTGAACATAAAAGTTCACTACCCGATTAAAATCAACGGTTTACAATAACATTTTGTTCATAATCAAAGCAGAAAAGTGTATATCATATGAAATACTAAAATATAAAATGGACATCGTACCTTTTGGAGATAAGCTTCTCAAATGCTGTACCTTATGGTGTTGTATGAAAACAAACAGAATTCACGAATCGTTCATAGTAGGAAGCTCTTAGATAAGAAACGAAGACTGGACTGAGTGATTTTTAGGTAGATTTCGAAGAAAATATACCTATTGAGATCGGTACGATATGAAAGTGTATATATATATATATAGGATAAGTCAAAATGATGGACCCGATTTCATAAATTTATTTTGTGAAATATAATGAACATATCTTAATGTGAGCTACGCGCAAGGAAAGGCTAAAGTTCATAGTTTAGTTGAGTTTAGTTTATGTCCGGCGTGGTTGCATTGTCTACCGCTACGCGGCGCTGGAAGCAGTTAACGAAAATGGCGCTGACTGGAGAGCAGAAATCGTTCTGTGTGCTGGATTACCATGTAAACAACTCTGTGATGAGTGTTCAACGGCATTTCCGTACCAAGTATGGCAGAGACCCACCTACTGGAAAAAACATTCGTACGTGGTATGAAAAATTCAGAGATACGGGCTGCATCTGTAAGCGAAAATCGACTGGCCGTCCTTCAGCTGAGGAAGAGACAGTGGAACGTGTTCGCGCCAGTTTTGTGCGGAGTTCACAGAAGTCTACCTACCGGGCAGCGAGGGAACTTGAAATGCCACAGAAAACTGTATGGCGAATTCTGCGGAAACGTTTACAAATGAAATCCTATCGCTTGCAACTGCTACAAGCCTTAAGAGACACTGATTATGCTGCTCGAGTGTCTTTCTGTGCTGATTTTCTCACGTTAATGGAAGAGGATGGGTTCGCCGAAAGGTTACGTTACAGTGATGAAGCGGTGTTTCACCTTTCTGGGAATGTGAATAGACACAACGTAAGGATCTGGGGAACTGATAATCCCCACGCAGTTGTGGAACACCAACGCGATTCACCCAAGGTGAATGTGTTTTGTGCCATTTCCCCTGAAAAGATTTATGGGCCATTTTTCTTCCTTGAACCTACTGTGACAGGACATGTTTTTCTTGATATGCTGCAACAATGGCTCCTTCCACAGCTCGAAGAGGATAGTGCAGATTTCATTCTTCAATTGGATGGT
>JAGDQP010018191.1:8456-37052 GCA_022664845.1 Lepisma saccharinum
CGTGCTTTAAAACGAAGCCAAAGAATTGTTAAGTCTGAAAAACTTTACAGTCTGAATTCTAACGTTCAGAGAGTTTCAATACCCAAAATGAATTTAATTAGCTAAAATGAATGTTGTAAGCACAGACCCCCGAGTTTCCCAAAAGAGAGTTAAAGTCTTCTTACCTCAGCAAACTCTTGGGCAAAAACTGTATACGCTTAGCAAAACTGATAGGATTTTTAAACCTTCTCTTCGCTATCATGACGTCAGCACCACACAAAATACTTTGGTTAACATTATATGAACAAGTGATAGTTACATCATGCTATATCAAATGATTTGATTTCACATTTTGTTCTTGGATTCAACTTTTACCAGTCATGTATCACTTATTGCGTTTCTAAGCAAGTTATCAGAGATAGAGCTCTGACCTTATAACCTGGCTGATAGATTACAGTTCGGAATGTTGCTTTGGAGCCGCTTTTAGAAGGAGTTTTAATTAACATAGAAAATATTTTTTAAATCACAAACAGATGCAAGATCGGGAAGAAATAAAATATGTTTTGCTTGGTTACATAATTTCACTTCGGAATCCCTCGTGCATTTTCCCATCACTTCTGACATGTGCATTTTCTAAATAAACAATCCGATTTCCTTGACGAAACTGATCCGCAAGCTCTACAGCTATTACTGTTCGAAATAAATCACCTGTAAATACATTGTGCTATTATGCAACCATGCATAACATTCTTAATTCCTCCTCTATCTTGCACCTGCGTGACGTATAGACTTGTAATCAACATAGTATTGTTCTCTGGTATTAAGTCTCTAATCGATCCAATTTCGCTGTTCAATTCTTGGGGAATCCCTCATTTTACTCGCGAATCCCTCACGCACTTTCCCATCACTTCTGAAATGTGCATTTTCCGAACGAGCAGGTTAGATTTCTTTGGCGATACGATGGACCGCAAGCTCTACAGCTATTAGTATTCGAAATAAATCGCCTTGAAATACAGTTTTGGACGTTTTGGGGGCCCTGTAGCGTAGAAACTACACATGTTAGAGCACGTGTTCATATGAACTTTTTTCTTGTTTTTATATGAGGATTCACCTCTCGAAGTTTGTACCAAAGGTCCTGAAACACCCTGTATACTGCTCTGATCTTTGCCCTAGTTGAGTGTAGAAAACAGAAGCAGGGTCCAGGTATAGTAACATTTTATGAGCCACTTTAGTTGAAGGCTGCTGACAGGTACAGTGATCTGAAGGAAATTGCTGTACGGTTGGGAGGTTCACGTGTTAATATTTTAATAGGTGCTATTGGATATATAATGTCTGGTAGTGTGTTGGAAGAACTTTGAGCTACCGTGTATGCACAATCATCAATGGTTCACCCGTTATCTGTTCACCCTTGTGGGCTCACTTCCTTTCAATTTGTGCACTTGCCACATTGCTACTTTAGAAAGAAGAGGAGACATTCATTAAAGAGACACAATAATCACTGCAGAATTTGAGTCATGATCTTGTGAATAAATCATGTCCAGAGGAAGCAGCATCCTAGAAAAAACTGGAAGAACTAAATTCCTTGTTTGAAAAGGCCATTAAACTCAAAGAAAAGTGTCCCACAAACAAATTATGACTACAGTAGCGGTGTAGCCAGACAAATTGTCGTTGAGTGGCCTCATTACTTAGGGGACACCTTTACAAATACCAAAGAGTATCATACTTGGTGTTTATCCAAAATAATCAAACTTTTATTCAAGCGAGGTTTTGCATAGCGTACCTGAAATCGTCCACCTTGGCCGCTAGATCCCTTTCATTTTTAAAGTACTTATATCTCTTATATGAGAATAGTTCAAAACGGGTATTCTTTTATTTCTATCCCATCCTATTAATTAATTTGTATTAGCAGATTTTTACGGGAAATGTATTACCTTCGGACTGATTTTTATAAGAGCATTCAAACAAAAGCCGTCCTTTCCAATAGCATACTTGTTAATTTTGGTCCTTTAAATGGAAAACCCAAAACGTAATCGAACTGGTTCAAATGGTATCCAAATGTGGTTGTCGAAATAGAAACAATTTCATTTTTCAGGGCGCTTTTTGCCCAGAAGGGATTGAATATTAAAGTTGATTTCTTGTAGAATATTCAACGTATACAGTATATGAAGGCTGATTCGTTCGTCCTTGATATTTATGAATTTTTGAAAATACAAAAATTTGTATTTTATGCATATTGGAGGCCCAATAGCTCTGGCGGGACAAAAAATTGTTTCTTTCACACGTTTTACATTTATCTCACAAGTAACACTCAGATCTAGAAGATATATACATATTTCAAATCAGCAAAAAAAAATGAGTTTGAGTGTGAAATATTAGGTGCCCTTGGCCAGTGGTTGAAGAGAAATTTGCGGGAAGAGTTTTGAATAGCATTGTTTTTGGTACGCTACTTATGAATATCTGGCGCTAGTTTACACCCAATACCACACACTACGGTGACAGACAGTCAAATGGTACTGATAGCTACACGTCGCTATACTCACAGTCACCAGAGACCCACACTGGTACAAGTGTAGAATTGCGTAGAATCCGCAGAATGGCACACGAATACTAACAAGCAAACATACCGATGGCGCACAATTTTTTTTTTTTACTTTTTCCCTGCGTCACGATTAGGATATCAAGATATGAGCGCATGCAAATTTTGGCAACCCGACCGCGATTGGTTTGGGAGATATTGATGATACAATAGTCAGATTCTTGTTCGTGGAGAGTGATATAAAAGTTTTGAAACACCATTATACTTTTAAATAGCTAGAAGAAATGAAAAGGAAATAAATTGTAATGAGTACTGGGTAGAAAGCGTTACCTTCTGGAGGGCATATGTTTCATGGCCGTCATCTTGAATTCCCCCATATTGAGTCTCGATTGATTTTCTTAAAAGGGAATGGGGTCGTGTTACATGTCATTCTGGGCTAGAATTGTACGGGAAATGCGTTTCTGAAGTCAGTTTTGCCGTAAATGTAATATTGTGAGAGATAAGTGTCTGTGAGTATGCTAGTATGGGGTAATGATACAATAGCCTGGAAACACCCATTTCTTCCCGAAATTACGCCGGAAATCAAAATTAAATGCATACAAACTGTTCCTGAGTATAGTGTCCTATCGATATGGATTTGTACGCATTTGGGTTTCATTTCCGTCGTTATTTCAAAGCGAAATAGGTGTTTCCAGGCTATTACATCATTACCTGATGCTAGCTTTACATACTCTTATCATTCACGATATTACATTTACGACAAAACGGACTTCAGAAACGTATTTCTTGTAACATTCTAGCCGAAAATGACATATTACACGATCTCATTCACATTTAAGAAAATCAATCCAGATTCAATATGGCGGAATTCAAGATGGCGGTCATGAAGAATATACCCTTCACAAGGTAACGCCTTCTACCCAGTACCCATTACTATGTATTTGCTTTTCATTTCTTTTAGCTATTTAAAAGTATAATGGTATTTCAACACTTTTATATCACTCTCCACGAACAAGAATCTGACTATTGTATCATCAATATCTTCCAAATCAAGTGCGCTCAGGTGCCAAAATTTGCATGAGCACATATTTTAATATCTTATTCATGACGCAGGGAAAAAATCAATAAAAATTCTGCACCATCAGTACTCTTGTGATAATATAATATTTCACAAAGCGCACACGAGCATTATTCACACCTCAATTTGCAAATTTGTAACTCCCTTCAAATTCAAACATGAAAGTTGAAATTTCTCCCTTAGTTTCTACTGACATAAATATGCAACGTGCAAAAAAAGTAAGACCAGAGATAAAGGTCTGCAATATTCATACCAGAGCGCACACGAGCATTATTCACTCCCAATTTGTACCAAATTTGTAGCTTCCTTGTAACTCAAATATTAAAGTTCAAATTTTTACTATAGTTTCTCCTTACATAAATGTATAACTTGAGAAAAAATAGATCTTTAAATTTTGTTCCACCAGAGATATTGGCCCTCCAAAATGCATAAAATATGAATATTTGAATTTTCAAAAATTATATAAAATTTAGGAAGTGCACATAATGTGCATAAAACATCAACTTCGATATTCAATCCCCTCCTGGCAAGAAAGCGCCCTGAAACCCGGAATGGTTATTACTTCAACAATCACATATAGACGCCATTTTGACCAGTTCGATTAGGTTTTAGGGTTCTCATGCAGAAGACTAAAATTATCAAGCTGATTTTAAAGGAAAGAATTGTATTTGTTTCAATGTCCTATTATAATCCTGTCCACAAACACTACTTTTTCCGTAAACGTCTGCTAACATAAATTTTGGCATGCGCCGCAATAAAAAAATGGCTGCCATTAATTACTAGGTTTGTGTAAAAATAAAAAAGTTCTCGTTTTGAACTATTCTTATATAAGAGATTTAACTGTATTAAAAATTAAGGGGTTGAGCAGTCAAGCTGGTTGATTGCAGATACACTGAACTATAGGTGTCGTGTACGAAGTGCCTGGAACTTATTACATTTACTTTATTATTCCATTTTCGTTTGGGGGGCACACGCAGTATTTAGGGGGCACGGCCCACTTTGCCCCTGTGACTACACCCCTGGTCTGCAGTATATGGATCTAGTATGCCTAGTGCGACTTTATATATGAGGTGATAGAACAAGTAACTTTGAATCACATCTTGAGTGAAGAGAATGTTACCTTTCTTTCATGCTGTAGGACATCCTCATTATGGAAAATGTGCCGATTTGTATTTACAGGAAATGCTTCTACTGAAGGATACGATGTTTCCCGAAAACTACAAGTTCACGGAAAAAAGGATATTTCACAATAAGACACTCTGATAAATTTTGGAATTAAGTTTTGACTGATATGTGGATTGAGCAGACCCTGATGCGACATATTAAAGTATCAGGTGGTTTGGCGAGAAGGCGGGTCAACTCTTGGAAGATGGGTCTTTTCCTGCCTGCACAAAACTGTTATAATTCATTGTAAAAGTTATGTGGAACAAACACAAATGCTTCATAACAACATGTTGGAATGCACGTATCACACCAGAGAAGAGAAAGAAAAGATGGTCCAAAATTCTTTACATGGTTAGACTGTCATAATCCACTTGATGAATCTTCTGCAGTAAAGTTAATTTCTCAGTCAATTGGCATTGTAGGAGATGATAATGTCAACTGTGATAATGCACTACAGATTGGACTGAATTCCATCTCAAACATGCAAAGTAACACTTTTGGTGGTGTAAACTGCGAGGAACTGATAAAACTGCCATGAATAATTGTGTCAATTAAGAGGAGATACAATACATGTAAGTCCTCAACAGTTATTCAACAGAATTTTGTGTGTCATAAAGGAAAACAGTGATTTGTGTAAGTACCTAGAGTATGAATTAGCTCCAAGATCATCATAACTTTTTAGATTTCAATGAAGAAGACACACAAGTCCATTGTAGTTGTAGCTAATATACTGCACTCTATGTTACCCAATTAGATACACAGATCTTTGCACTCCATGGTGTTTTTACCTCATAAAGTGACATTGTTAAGCCCTGCTACTTACCATGAGTTGTGTGAGGTATATACTTCATACTGACAAGTAGCACTTGTTCTGTATATTTCTATGTTTAAGATTAAGACCAGATGCATGAACTAGGAATTAGTTAGTTATAATTTTATTTTATATTTCAATTGAGTAAATGTGAGCTTCCAATGAACGATGATTTACAATTGTTTCCATAGCAACAATATAATCTCTGTGAATGTCAGACACTCCGACAGGAGACTGTGTTAAGTTTCAGTCTCGATTATTCTTTCCTTTGGATACACGTGAATCTGTAGTCACGTTGTCCCAATTACGTTGCATAAAGGTAATATAACACTTCAACACAAGATTGTCTTACATAGTCACGTTGAATTAGCAAGGTGAAATAAGAGTTTTTTTATTTTTGGCCTGCCTTACCATCCCTGCCTCTTTGCACCCATTGCACAGGTTGAGTTGTGCACTTTAAAGGACGTGCATCACACACATATTTGTACTTCTCAGCCTGGGGCAGACTTATCCCTAGAGATTGTTGGATTGCCGGAATTCTGGCATTCCAAGAATCTCCTATGTTCCACCTGTTGAGACAGCTGGTGTTGCGGGATGGACTTATGACCAGGCATTCAGAATATTCTCCTGGTCAATGTTCCTAATCTGATGGATCATTTACATAGGAGGGGGCCCTACCTACTTTATTTTTTTTGTACAAACACATACAACACATAAAGACACAGACAGGACTAAACAGGACGACACAACATAAACTGAAGGTTGTCTTCTTCTTCTTCTTCTTCTTCTTCTGCTTCCCCTGTAACGAGATTAGAATAAAAAGGTTAGATTCTGCATTCCTTGGGTGTCTTTCCTCTGGGCTGCATTCTCCTCTCGTTAGAGGGTTGACCTACCTTCTTCTTCTTTCTTGTTCTTCATCGTTAACATTTTGAGCCATTGGGGGAAATGTAGAGAAGATTATTGTTTCTTCCTTCCTTTTTGGAAAGTCTTGCTTCCTGGTGGTTCACCGCACTCTCCTTTAATCTTCATTCTTCTCTACTCCCCACATGTTTCATTTAAACACGTTCACACGGACATATTATAAGCACTGTTTGACCTCAGCTTGCGGTTTCCGTAACTTTTAGTCTGTTTGTTAATTCGTTGTTTGTTCCACTAAATATAACACTATCATCAAGCCTGGTTCCCTCCACCATATACACACTTACACTTTCACACTAATCGAGCGTCAAACCCACTTACACACCGGAGTTCCAGGCGAGGCACTCTTTGTTGCTGGAGTTCCAGTAACACCACATTGATGCTGATGTTTTCATTTTTCTTGAATGTAGTTATTTCCTTTCTCGATATATTAGTTATTACTTTTAGTAGCAGAAGTTTTGCTATTATAGTGTATTTTACTTGAATTTCACCATTATGGCGTTGGAGTGTGTACTTTCTGATTCTTTATTATCGCGGTTGTCGCGGTTGACCCGATTGCGCGCGCCTGTTTGCCTGCACAGTCCGGTCATGTTTCACTAGATGTAGCGCTTATGAGATATTTTACGGATCGCCACGCCCCAGAGCGCGTTTCACGGCCAGGTATCTTTTCCTATAAAATGCTGACACTATCTGCTGTCTCCCGGAGAACTGTCACCAGTTCTGGTCTTCGCAAAACCTCTGTGACTGGTCTCTCCCCCAGAATGGCTCTTTGGTCTTTAACCAGTTCTTCTGTTTCTCTACATCTGAGGACCACGTGGTCCGGGTAAGCAATCACTCCGCAGACGTGGCATATATTATCTTCAACTAGTTTTAAATTCTTCAGTCTGACGGTAGGGCCCATGACCGGTAACGATATGCAGTAGACCTCCTTCCAGTTCTAGGTTCATGTTTGCCCTCTCTGCCACGTCTGGAAACATGCTGAACACTCTTCTAGCCGTAGATGTTTCATTCCAGAATCTTTGCCACGCACTGGTCAGTATTTCTTGAATTTCTCCCTTACTTTTTGCTGCCTGATGTAAGATGTTCATAATTTTATCTCCTCTTCCTTTCTTTAACCAGTATGCGGCTCCCATCCTTCTAATTTGAAGATGCACGGGCATGGTCGCGGTCGCCACCTGGAGTGCCTCCACCGGAGTGGTTCTATAGGCTCCTGTAAGACGGAGTAAAATTTGTCTATGAAATCTGTTGATAATTTGTATTTGGCTTATATAATCCATGCGGTGGCACCAGGCGCTGGCGGCATATCCAACAACGGAGCGAATTATGACATTGATTAGTCGTATGGCTTTCGTATGATATTGATTGGCATTCTATAGTAGTTGGTAGCGATATTTACAATTTTATGTGATATTTTAATAGCTTTATTTTTATTGTAGTCACATGGGATCTAAAATTTAACTTTTCATCGAGTAGCACACCTATATATTTTATCTCTTTTTCTCCTTTAATTGTTTTCCCTTCTGTCTTCATTATTGGTCCCCTATTGTAATTCAGTTTACCCTTAAACATTACATATTTAATTTTTTCTGCTGATATTAATAGTTTATTGTTCTCGCACCACGATGTCGTTCTTCCAATAATATGATTTGCTTTATCTTGTAGATCTTGCCTGCTTTTGCCCTTTATTACGACCGCCAGATCGTTCGCATATCCCACAACCCGTTCCACTTCTTCCAGTCCGTTCAGCAGTTCCAGACATGGCTGAAACATCACATCCCACACAATCGGCCCCAGCACTGAGCCCTGCGGGCATCCTTTCGTCGGAGCCTTGCTTACGATGCCATCGGCCGTACCTATTTCTATTGTTCTGTTTTGTAAGTAATCTTTTATTGTTTTCCAGACGTTTGGGTGAATCCGAATGTTTTTCAACTCCCTCAAAACTAATGGCCACCACACGTTGTCAAATGCGCCGGCAATGTCAAAGAAGACTCCCATGACGTAGTTGCAATTATCCTGCTTTAATCTATTTACTGCCTCGCAGAACTCATTGAATGCATCTCCGTTGGATTTACCCCGACGAAAGCCATATTGTAGGTTACAGTGTCCTAGGTTTTCTCTTTTGTCATTAATTCTGTTAATTAATACTTTTTCAAAAATTTTGCTGATTACGTTAAGCAAGCAGATAGGTCTGTATGATTTGGGATTCGTTTTCGGCTTATCCTGTCCCTTATACAAAATAATTAGGTTTGCTTTTTTCATATTTCTGGGAATTTTCCTTGACGTAGGCATTCATTGTATAATTTTGCTAAATATGGCGCCCAAAATTCCGCTAAAGATTTGTAGATTTCGTTTTTAATTCAGTCTGGAGCCGGTGCCTTGTTTGCTTTTAGTGACTTTAGTGCGGCCTTTATTTCTTCATTTGTTGTAGTTGCTAGTTCTTGTTCTTCGCCTGCTTCCGGGGGTTGCCTTACTTCTTGCCTCATTCTTGAGTGCTCCTCGTTGTCGTTGTCTTCGCTATCACCTGGAAATAATTTAGTAAAGATTAGCTCTATGGTTTGCTGCCAATTCATTGTAAACGTTCCATCGTCTTTTTTTAGTGTATTCATTACCCCTTTTGTTTTTATTTTTTGCATTACTATCTTGTAAGACATACCCCAAATGTCCTTGCATAGGTCCACGAACTTCCCCAGGTCTTCTTTTTGTTTTCAAATAGTTATCTTTCAAATTCTTGTTTTATTTGCCGATGTTTACTTAATCTTTGTATTATCAGTTTGTGGTCCCTGGCTGCTTTATATCTTTTTCTACTTGCTTTTAGCCTCCCTTCAAGTCTATCTAATTTTTGGGTCCAGAAAGGTTTCCTGTTGTTAGTTTTATTTGTTTTTGGCGCCACACTTACGATTGCTTTTTGCGTAACTTTTGTCAATCTTCTCTGCGATGTCATCCAGATCTCACCCCGTTCGACTTGCGGTAGTTCTAATTTGTTCATTAATTTAGTGTAGTTTAGTTTTTTGTACTATAATTTAATTTATTGTGTTCTTCTTGTTCATTGCTGTTATTTTTGTCTTGTGTAAAGTTAAAAAAGCTAATGACGCCGTGGTGGCTCGTCGTTGCGTGTTCCAACACACTCCACTCGTGTATATTCCTATGTATATTACCTTTTGTCATCGTTATATCTATGTTACTCTCCGCCCCTGCCCTGCCCTGGAATGTCAGTGGCTGATCTTCTTTATTATGGTCTACGAGTTGGTATTGGTTAAATTTGTCTTCATATTTCTCCCCATTTCCATCTGTTCCAGGGCAGTGCCAGAGCCGGGTCTTAGCATTAAATTACCTAAAATAAGTAAATTTCCCCTATAAAATCCTTCCAAAATTGTTTCCAGTTTATTTACAAAGATGTCGGCCGGAATAGAGAACTGGCAGTAGAGGTTGACAATGGTTATTTGGTGTTTTCCAAGTTTTAGTCTGAATGTCTGTATACACTTACATGTGTATTTGGAGTCCACCAGCGCTTCAATTTTCTTATTGAAGATTACCACAGCGACCACTGGACCCGGATCCTCTGGTATCAGTGTCACGGCTTCTGTCGGCATGCCCGATATTCTCCCCTTATTTATATAGGGTTCTTGAATGCATGCCACGTTCACCTTTTCTTTTTCGCAGTGTATCCTAAGTTCATGGGTTTGCTAGGCGTGATCTGTCCAAGTTAACTTGAACAAATTCAAACATTTAGGGTTGTCTTAGGTGAACGTAGCATGCTAGAAATCTCTCCGTTGGCACAAATACTGCACCTCCATACGCCATAACGAACTGTCTGTAGACGTTATTTAGTTGAAAAGGCTCATCTCTTCTTTCAAACACTTTGTCTACCAGGTCCAATAAGTACTGTGGGTCCGTTTTTATTCCATTGGAACGTAGGTTAATCCTGTCAACTTCTTCAATTATCGGAAAAGTTATTGTTCTTCCATTTGGGTGAAGTATTTCTTACAATGATCCTAAGAGCTGCTGTCAGTAGTAACGGCTCCTCAAGTCTCGACAGGATGTAGCACTTGTTTAGATCATAAAATTCGTTTGGGTTTAAACTCGTCATTCTAGCCTCACTTCCCTCCGCTACCTCCTCCTCTTTATCCTCAGCCGTATCATCTTCTTCCATGTCTTGCGAGGTCGTTTCAGAGCTCCTGTTTTTGTTTGCTTTTTTTATACAACCTCGGTATCCATGACTTCCATCCTTTTTTCTTCCTCTTTCCGTCCTCCTCCTTCTTTTATGTAGGTTGCCTCTTTTTCTCTGTTTGGTCCCTGTCGTTCTTCTCCATCTCAGTCTCCTGAATCTCCATTTCTTTGTCTGTTTCTGCCTCCGTAGCCCTTAGCGTATTCCATGTTCTTATGACATTTTCGTAAAGATTATTATAACTAGACCTACATTTTCCATATCGTGTTCCCACTTCTTCAGGTGCTGTAGCACATCAACGGGCTCCGCCTTCCAGAGTCCCATCCCTATAGCTCGTATGATAATTTTTATTTTATTTTCGTGTTTCATTGCCGAAAATAAGTTCATTGTCTAGGAATGTTTCTCTGGACGACTTGACGTTCATGAACTTGCAGTTATATCTATTTCTAGACAGATAAATTTCTAGATATTTGTTTTCCTCCATATCGATCTTATAGTATTCAAGGTTCTCCAGATTATATCCATCGTGCAATAAGGCCACCTCTGAGCAAAACCTCTTGGCAAAGCGGTTAAGTTCGGATTTATATAATGAAGTATTATTTGATTTTCTAAATTCATGTCTAAATGTCCATTCTTGATTTCAAGGAAATTTTCGGTAAGTTTAATATTGTCCTCAGTCATCCAATTATTTATTTTTTGTAATTTTTTGTTGTTAAATTTTAAAGGCCTCTCAAGGCTTCGTTTCTTCCTGCATGGGGGGGGGGGGGTTCTTTCGTGACATTGGTGATGCTGTCTCAGATCTATCAGGGTTACAGGCCATAGTCGAATCGATCTATAATGTGCTGCAACACCAGCTTATATTGTGGGCATTCGCCTTGATTTTTAGCCACACACAGCTTTTTCGTTGAATAACAATGAAAGCAGATTTTCTTTTCCTTGCCTTTGCAGTCTTCTTATGTCCTTTCTCTCCACAGCTGCCACACCTAGCATCATTACGACAATGAGCCGCAATGTGGCCATACTCGTGACAGTTCAGGCATGTCGTGACGACCAGGAAGTCTTTTACGTTAGTGGCATCCTATGTAAACACGTGTATTCCTCAGGATGATCTCCCGTACCTGTTTTGGCATTTCCAAGACCAGATGGTATCTGTCTTGATTCTTTGGGCCTCTCTTAAACCTTGGTCTTATCAGTTGTTTTTGTTCTTTCGTGATGTTCTGGAGGTCTCTCTCTATCAATTCTTCAATTGCCTCTATTTCCTTGAATTCCGCTAGTACATTGTACATAATCATTAAAGGATTACGTTTGTTATTTTTATTCGTCAAGTCGAAATTTTGGACCATCCCTGGATATTTTCTTATTTTCTCTTCATCCTGCACTGTTGCCATTTGCAGGATGAGCGCCGTCCTCGCCTGTATAATTTGCGAATTTATGCGATCTTTTCTTGTTACGATTTTGGTTAGCCTCATCCTAGTGTCTTTGAGGCTTTCTCCCTCTTTTGGCTTTATCACGGTCGTTGGTTTTGAATTCCTCTTCTTAGACTCTATTATGTGTCTCTTCTCTGGGATCTTAGCTGTATCTCTTTTGAGCATGTCCGTGAAACTCACCACCGGAGCCGTGGTTCCACTTTGACCCTTTGTTGCTTTTAGTGTCCCATTTTCTGTACAAAGCTTTTAAATATCTTCCTGAAGTTCAAGCAACTTCCCTTCTAATTCTTCCTTGCTCCTCTCAATCTGTTCGTTAGTTGTTTCCAATTCCTTGATTCTAAGACTACCTTGGATAGCTTCATGTTTCAGTTGCCTTATGTTCCTTTCCTGTTTGTCGAGTTCGATTCCCCTTTCTTCCAATCTGGTTTGTATCTATGCTAGCTTGATCTCGCAATTTCTGAGCCACTCGTTCTCCTTTTCCAACTTTGCTTGGGTTTTCTCCAACTACATTATCCTTTCTTCCAAGAATGCTTGGTGGATTCTGAGGTCTTACTTCTTCTACGATGCTTAGTTTTAGTTCTTTGTTTTCCTTGTTGGATCTCGGTGTTGAAGTATTTATTTATTTCTTCTTTATCTTTTCCTGATGTCTCAGGTAGAACGGATTATTAGCAAACGTTTGACTATCTGATTTCGGGTTTAAGTAATCCGCTTCGTGCTTCTCTAGGTCGGACCTAGTGAAGTCAGAAAGTTTGAGCTTTCTCGCCATGTCTGAAAAATAGTCCGCTAGCGCACAGAAAAACAATTTAGTTTATATATTACGCTAAAGAAGGAAAAAATAAAAATAGGCGCATCCTCGGGGACGCGGATCAGAGCACACAGCACCCAGAAGGGCGCCGACCTCAGTCCTGGAGGGAGGAATGATGATGGATCTCTGCTGGGGGCTTATTTCTTTTCTTTCTTTTTCTATTTTTTTCTCCCCCAAAATGGAGGAACCCTGACAAATAATCGGAAGTAGCCGGCCCCACAAAAACTCGGGAGGGGGAGTCCCCAAAATGTTCGCGACCAACCTCCGGGCCGAAAACATTTGGGGGGCAATCCCCCCATGGGTAGGACCCCCAAAAAACGCTCACGAGCAAAAGCCGGGCCGAAAACATTCCAGGGTGGGGTGGGAGGTTGTGACCCCCATATGTGAGGCCAGCGACCCCCAAAATACTATGCACCTATCACCAACGGCCCCGAAGACGCGGACCACTTAGCCCTTCATGTTCTTATATATCACTTCCTCGGACTCAGAGAAAACAAATAGTGTTGAAAGGAACCAGGACTTAATTATTTCCGTTTAATAACAGTTTGTTCTCCAAGGACACCGGATGTTCTAAGTCAAGACACTCACAATGATGAGTCTTCACAGCCAACGTGGATGGCTTCGTTTTAGTTGCATATGTTTAACATGGGAAACGTTTGGATCTTAATAGCTTTCACACAAAAAATCGTACAGGGTCCGTACCTTCTAGGAACGTTCCTTTTATGTTTATGAACAAAGTAATATACTTACAATTTTAGTCCGGCCCGTTTATCCACGTGAAATCACACGAAAACACGGAGCACTCGCACACACGTCTGTTCAGCATCAAAGCCTATACTCGAGCTCGGTGAAATAAGAGAATGAACAAGATCATATGTCACGTAGGGTTTCAGAGGAAGGTAAACTAAATATCATATTACATCAAGCCAAGCAGATCATATACGCCGACCCAGTGATGACTAGAGACAGCCAAGCAAGTGTATTGTTCTGTGATTCGTGATTGGCTAAATAGACCTTAGCCACTCCCCTCAAAGAAGACTTCTGATTGGACGTTATTCAAGGACAGTAAGTGAAACTTCACAATAAATAGACTGGAAATTCTAGACCTAGAGCTCAGGTCATGCCAAGCCACTGTCGGTCAAATTCTGTATTCATAAGCTACGAGTTCTAAGACTTTGAGAATATAATTCATCAACGAACTTCTATTGCTTTGGCATCGAAGCGAAGAACTTCTAGTTCCAGCACCGATCACGAAGGGCCTGCTCTGAACACCTGACACATACACCATCTTTACTAGACTGTTCTCTCATTCTTCTGTCACAGGATATTAGGTGAGTTGGAAGTCACAATTTACTCGCATGATTGATAATGTTATTTCATATGTTCATTATTTGCGTTGTCCGCTCTGATGGAAATATTACTTTAGGGAAATACTGAGTTCGTGTCCACTATTTACTCATGTTCATTTAGATTATAAAGATCTTCATTACACAGTCGAATTCTATTGTTTTCTTTGATATGTATTTATTCTAAACCCCAAAACGTACTTCATTGACATGGTATCCAATCCTAAGTTAAAACTTTATAAGACGAAAGAGTACGTTCGAACAGCGTGACTGAACTGTTAGTATTAGACCATACGCCCCTGACTAACAACTTCAGACACGTTGGCAATATATACAATCATTACTAGAATGATGTGACAGATTTTTTATCTATATGGCTATATCAGTACTAAGTCTGAGGAGCAACGAAGACGTACAGGCCGGAAACATTCAAAATATATTTTGGTCCAACAATCCATGCTAGCTTCAGTGATTCAAAGTAAATTTTTAAGTAATTTGAACAAGTCGAGTTTAATTGCCGTCCTTACTCAACATTTAAGATCTGCAGGTATCAAAGTGTTTCAATCAGATGGCGATGGTGATATTTTGATTCCATCAACAGCACTTAAATTGAGACAAAGTGGATCTAAAGCAGTAGATGTTGCAAATGATGCTGATATTTGCTTTGCCCAAGTAAGTCAGTTTGACATAGCTTTAGTGGTGAGCAAGTTTTCGTTTATCTATATGGTCGACATCAAAGAAAAAGCTTAAACAATCTGCTATGCTGAACAGAGCTAATATGCTCTGTTGAACAGAACAGTAGCTCGTCAGTCTCTTCATAATGAATTTGACTTGGCTAAACTGCCTTCTGTATAAGCTGCTGCTGCACAGCATTCATATCGGACATATCAGCAGTGGCTTGGAAATTATATTAATATGAATGAATGGGGCTGGAAACACAATAATGAAACTGTTGTGCGAATTGCTCAATCCTCCGATACTGTGAAATATACCATGTTCGTCAAATGTTCGTATATTAAAGTTAAAATTATCAAATTAAATAAGCGAACGGGCTGTTAGTTAGAAATAAGCCACAGTGCTGTTACCGCCCATACAATTAATTTTATCTTTGTAAGTAACAAACTGCACAAATGGATTCTCTTCAGTTACATGGTTTTTGAGAGTTGATGATATAACACAGCACTTCTGCATAACTTACAGAAAAACCTAAACTGTGCAAGAAATCAATAATTTATGGAATATTCTCTGCCAAGCCTTCGCGTAATTTTAATTTTGTAAGGTGTCAGCATTTACAGTTATCTTCTACGGTATCAATGTGTGCAGGGCCGGCGGAAGGGGAAAATATAATCCTTGCAAATATTCCATATGGAGCCTCCTATAACTCCACTAGTATTACTGAGTTTCCATTTGGTATGCTACCTTGCAGAAATCACCTTCTAAAGATGAACTTGAGCTCCATAAATTTAAAGCCAAAGAATCAATTACAAAACTGAGAAAGAACATGACTTTTGTAAGTTAAATGCTTAGGAAAAGTTCTGGTTAACGATGTACGAAACACATAATTATATGTATATGAACATGCAGATTATTCTGCATCATTTATTAGAAACTTTCAAAATGGTTCAATGATTTATATTATAATATTGTGTAACATGGATTTACAAGATGAATACTGTGACAGAACATTTGTTTACAAATCTTTACATAAGGAAACAATTTTGTTAACTTCGAAAAAGAACAGTAATTATAATATCTGAGCAGAAAACATACAAATAATACAAGTAATATATGTCTTTATACAGTTTTAATACAAATTGTCCTGTGTCTTATTATTTAGTGTTAGATAAAATTAACTTTTCATGCCTTTTTCTCTGCAAAATCCTTAATTACTGCATCCGTATCAAGCTCACGCAGAACATCACACTCAATTAACATCATGGAAAGACCTACAAGTCCTGCGTCATTGTTGATCGTAGGTAATTCTTTATAAGTTTCAATTTGGAGAAACTTCTTTCTGCCGAAGCACCACTTACAGGTATAGTTAACAAGATTCTTAGTGTAATAGTCACATTTGAAAACAGCCTAATAAGCGAGTTATAGCAAATATATGTAAGTATGGAACGGTTTACTCCCACTTTGAGAATTGAGAAATGAAGGTAAAAGTAAGAGCTCTTGATATAACTGAAGACCATCAATATCATAGCGATCTTTATCTGTTAAGAATAGTTGTAGGTCTTTGCAACACTTCAGTAAATACTCTTTGTCCGTTATTGAATGAATGTCATTCAAAAACTCAAATATTTTGCTATGTTTCTTCAGTTGTTGAAATCTTTCATCCAAGGAACAAATAATTGTGTATAACGTGCAAAAAAAGAAGTTTCATTTAAACGTACTATATGGATCATTCATTCGCTTGTCTTCAGATTCATACATAAATTGTCGTTGACTTTTCTAGGTCGGAGTTTTGATTCATTCTGGAATTAAAGTTGAAGTCGAGATCTTCCGCAATTACTTTGGCATCAACAAAACTATTCTGGAACCCTTCATCACTTCTTATGTTCTCAGGATGACATGGTTTTCTTAAGTAGATCAACTGTCTGCTGAATGCCCACTGATTCTTGTTGGAAAATATAGTAACTACATTAACACAAGAAAGAACTTCATTCCAAAACACCATAACACAGACAAACTTAAAATTCAAGAACTTACTAGCCAACGAACAAGCCTTGTTTCTGCCCAGAACATCTATCTTTTGAGTCCTTTGATGCTTCGAAAAGAGCATCGTAGATTTCCTCTTGCTGGTAACGAAATGATTTGACAGCATAAATATAACTCTAGCACCTGGTATCACCAAGAAGTTTTAAAGTGAAACTGGATATGTGTTTCTGCAGGAGTGACCAACGATATGTGGAACTAGAAAAATGAATGTACGCTTCTTGCAATAAAGCAAAAAACTTCACAGCGTCACTGCAGGACATTGCAGACATCATTAACAACCAAATTCAAAGAATAGACACTACAAGGGACGAAGAATGCTATTCACGTCTTAAATTCTTTTTTCAACACCTTAGTGCTTTCCTTTCATATTGGCACTGTTATCATACTTGGCCACGCATGTTTGAGAGAGTAATTTTCAATTTTTCGTTCTTCTCCTGAAGAATCATTTATACACGAAAATCCCCCCAAAAAAGTTCCTCAATGGATTGTCAGTTATCTGGTTCTGACTTCATGAAACGATCAATTAGTATAATTTGCTCCGTATGACTTACGTCTGGTGTACAATCTAATATTATGGAATAATATGTCGCCTTCATTAATTCAGTCAGAATTTTCTCCTTTATTTTTTACCCAAAAAGTTCAATTATTTCGTTCTGTGAAAACTACGCTTGTGAAAACACCTCTTCTGTACACCCAATCTATTCGATTTCAATGAAATAGAGAGAAAATACGCAACGTAATGTTATGAACTGTGCTGTGTACTGTGTTATGATCTTCTGGAATATCTGTTGATTCTTGTTGGTACTTAAATTTTCATTCTCTGGTTCTACATATTCATTTCCATTATTTTCTGTTTCAGGATTAAGAAAGAATTTCCTTTTTCATCCTTTCAGCAGCTAATTGTGCTCTTCTTTTTCTGTATACATTTCCAGAAGACTTCTTTTTCTCCAACCTTGTAACAATCTGCATAAATTGAAATTTTATTGGTTCAATTTATACATATAATTTGATGGGCAAAATTTCAGACAAGCGTTTTATTTTTAATAAACCAAACTGCACGAAAACCATTTGTGTAGTCATTTTTGTAACATTATTTTCACTTCGTAACGAAAGCCAAGACAACAAGAGATGAAGCGAATTCTTCCACACTTGCTTCTGCCCTGATTCTTGTCCCCAGTGCGACAGCAGTGACCATACACTTTCTGAAAGGACACAGCTAACCAACGCAACCTACTGACATGTTTATGATTGCTCACGGAGGGATGGCGTTACCCAATTTAGGCTAAAAAAAAATACACCACAGGACACTTTAAACCAGCTATGGAATTTTGAAGATAATGAGAGGGATGGGGTGAGAAGAACGGAATAGAAATGTGGAAAGGAAAATTGAGGAGTACGAAAAGAGCAAGCATAGAAGGAGGATCGTGAGAACCCTTGATACTAAGTCTTCGTTTTTTGTTTGCTTTTGTTTTTTGTATTTAAGTGTGTGTATTTAAGTATTTAATGGCCAAGTAATCGAATAAGTGTGACCCCGAATCTGAGTGAACGTCAAACCCATCTTCTCTCACATCACCATTCCAAGAACTTAATTTTAATATGAAGTATCTATTACGTGTGAAATATCGAAACGAACTGGGTGTACTTCGACAGGAACCAGTGGCAGCGATAGTCTATTTTGCCTCGAGAACTGGGCGCGACTTGAACCCGCGCTGCCGTGACCACCTTCATGTAACCAGCGCCTGGAGACGAAAGGTAGGGAATAAATTGTCCTTATTTTGTTGATACCCACATCGTATGGCAACAAGTCGCTGGAAAAAGTAACATCCAACAGCAGTAACAGTGGCGTTTGTATGGAGGGCGAACTTTCCAGAACATTTTCATTTCGTCGTTCTATCACTACCCTCCGCATTTCCAGCGATCAGTTTCACTCTCGGCGAAGAGATACGCAGCAATTACCATCCGAAATTTTTTTGTGGTTTCGACAGCTTTGCTGTCCCGGGAATGTACTATAAATTCAGCACCATGACGCTTCCATCCCCATTCAACAGTATGTTGAGGTTGGCAAGTTGTGAGGGACTGGACATCCGTTCCACTTTATGTTAATGTTACCGTGCTTTGATATGTTTAAGAGAAAGCTTTCATTTAATTCACACCTCATATACAATGCCCAATTTTAAGTCTATCCACAAAAACAAACCAAGGGTTATTCACTTGCAAACTTGCATAAAAGAAAGACTTGGCAAACTGATATTACACCTCGCACGATAGAACAATTCTGTGGTCCCAAGGCATAAGCTGATATGTCACATTTAAGCCAAAACGAGTTTTTTGTACCAAGGTGGTTCCCATAGTCGTCTCTGTCTTGTGACAAAATCTGGTAAGTCAACATAAAAAGCTAGCGGAGATATGGGGCAATGTCAATTCCTGATATGTCAGTTTTTTTAAATTTTATTGTGGCAGAACATGATATGTCTGACATAACATGCTTTCTTCAGAAATTAAGGTAAAATTTTCCCCAAGACAGAAACTGATATGTTCAATTTTCTTGATTTTTAAACTACACAGTTACACAAAGTTACCAACAATGGAGAAAATAATATGCCGCTAGTTGTTTTGTTAAAGGTAGAATCGGCTACATAAAAAGAAGTCGGCTAAAATGAATTGGTTTCGATTATATGAAAGAAAAATGTGTCTTTTGTTTTCGTTGTTTGTAGACGCAATTGCGGACCTTTATAAATATTTTTCTCTTTAAAAAAACTAAAAAAAAAAAGCAGTAACAGTGTCCTTCGGCTTATTTTGCTTTAGTTGTCCAGAGAAATAGTGCGCTTTAAACAGAACAGTTCACATTTTACTTTTTATCACCAACCTGATCATTAAAACATAAAAATGGACAATGATGAAATTCTGGCTATTTTAGAAGATTCCGGAAGTGAATACGAGATGCATCCTGATAGTAGTTCATCAGATGATACTTTTCAGATTAAGAAGAAAAGAAACAGGAGAGCACGGTTAAGAAGAGGCATGGAAACTTCTTGTGTAGGGACATCAGATCAATTGAAGTCAATGGGACACAACAACGATCCCGTACTCGGTAATAACTTGTTCTCCACTCCGGCGAGTAGTGGACGGCTACAAATGAAGAAGGCTAAAGATTCTGGAAAGGAATATGTTACCAGAGTAAAGAAACGAATTGATGCTAAAGTGTTTTCACCACTTTCGTTCTGTTGTAGATTGTCTTGTCTAAAGAAAATAAGTGAACAGCAGCAGGAGGAACTTTTTCAGTCGTTTTGGGATTTAGGAGATAATAAAGTGCAAGATCAATATTTAGCAGATTGTTTAGTTATTGTCAATAAAGCTGTCACCCGAACAGGTCGGGGTAAAAGTGATTTGCAACATAATCGATTGATCACAGTTAAATACCATCTTCACTACGAAGAAAAGAGTGTGTCAGTGTGTAAGAAGCTGTTTATGAATACGTTTTCAATTGGTAGAGGAAAACTAGACGTTATTATTCACAAAAAGCGATCATCGAACACAGGAATAATACAGTCTGATGCAAGAGGACATCATGTACCAGGAAATAAGAAAAGCACTGAAGAGAGGGAAGCTGTCGAATCCCATATCAAATCTTTTCCTTTGTATGAAAGCCATTATAGTCGCAGACATACCTCAAAGCAATATCTCCCTCCCAACTTAAATTTATCAAAGATGTATTCTTTGTACAAGGATGAATGCATTTTACAGTCTCGAAAACCAGTTGGCGAGACCTATTATAGGGAAGTTTTACGTTCATTAAATATATCTTTCAAGAAACCATCTGTAGATACATGCAAAACTTGTGATGGATTCCATGTTTCCATTCGGAATTCAACCAGCGTTGAAGAAAAATCTGAACAGGAGAGACAGCTGAATGTTCACCAAGATGCAGCAAATTTACTGTATGAGAAAAAGAAAGAAGACAAGTTGCTTGCCAAAACAAGGGTCGATACACAAACCATCGCATTCGATTTACAACAGTGTCTCCCAACACCTTCGTTGTCCTCGAACGTGGCTTTCTACAAACGGCAGTTATGGACGTACAATTTAACTGTGCACGAGACTAAATAAGATAGATGTTTTTGCTTCATGTGGCATGAAGCTATTGGAGGACGTGGGTCTAATGATATAGCTTCATGTATATACAATTATTTACGAACAGTGAGCTCGGAAGTGAACCATGTGATTTTGTACTCGGATTCGTGTAGTGGTCAAAACAGAAATTCAAACATGTGTGCAATGTTATCCTATGCAGTTAATACTATCGATAATATTTCGGTAATTGATGATCATGATGATCAAATTCATGATCCCTGGGCATTCACATTTAGAGTGCGATTCAGATCAAGCGAGGATCGAGCGTGCAAGAAAATATGCCGATATTGAATTACACATTCCACAAGATTGGTTTCAATTTGTGAAATCTGTTCGTGGGAAGAAGAACTTCAAAGTATTTGAAATGAATCAAGAAAATTTCTTTAATTTTTCCGAGCTTTTCTCCAAGGAATTCGTTCGGAGATCCAAAGATAATACCGGGCAAGGAATAAACTGGCTTCAGATTCGCTGGATGCAGTACAAGAAGTCGGCTCCATTTGGCATTGCTCTCATCAAGGATTCTGTGGATGAAACTGCTCCTTTCCGAGAAATAGATCTGAGGAGAAACAAGAGAGGACGTACTGTGCTGCCGACATTAAGTTTGTTGTATCACGGGCCCCTACATGTATCATTGAAGAAAAAACAAGACCTCCTGAGCCTTCTTCCTCTATTGGACCCAGTGTATCATCCCTTTTACCAGTCCCTTAAGACTGATTCCCATCAAAAGGATGTATTGCCAGAAGTGTGTAGTACAGATGAAGACGAAGACGAAAGTGCAAGTGTGCCGTAAATTGACATATTGTTAGTAAAGAGAAAAGGATTATTCCCGTAGGAATAAGAACTTAAAAAATTTTACTTTAATACGCAACAATAGTATTGAATCATCATTATTTTAATTATTTTCTGTAAGGTTTGTTTTTGCTTCATTTATTTTAGAAAGTTGAACTTATATAAGACTCACTCCATGATAAAGCATACCATAATAGATCGCTATACCTTGTTATCAAGGGTGTATTAAGAATTACTTAAAACAGACGAAATATTGAGTAGTGTAAACTTGTTTTATGTAAAAGAAATTAAAAACTGAGCATGTTCTGTAAATTTAGTTTTGACATATCATATACTTTAGTAAGACGATTTATCCAAATTATTACAAAATGATTTTGGCATAACATGATATGTCACATATCCCTCATTTTTTAAGAAACTTAAAAAAAGTATCAAAATATTTATAGTGGTAATTAAATCTAATACAATAACCCATACGATACTGGAATATTAAAGCATAACTTTAATTTACTGATTTTATATTACAGTTCAAACTTTTCAAAACGCTCTCCTGTAAAATCGTATTTTGTGACATATCAGCTTATGCCTTGGGACCACAGAATTGTTTGTCGAAGTATTATGATTGTTTCAAAATGGATAGTTAATATCATGACTTTGTAACTCTCAAAGATGGTGAATTTTGCATCTGGTGCATTCTAGTAAAATGAAATGGTTTACTGTTGTGGTGATGTGTGGAACTCGAGCGTAGTATTGTAAATATCGTGCTTTTCTTATTTATTGTTGTAATCAACATCAAACGCGTAAAATTCTCCAACGTAAAATTCAGCTGGACTGTTTCCGGTATTTCAGGGGCGTGGGCCCCACAGCATTACTTGGGTCAGCTGTCAAACCGTGTTCCGACCGAAATGAGATCTCGAATATTTTTTTCTCTTATGTTTGGAAAGGTTCAGAAATTACCTAGCAAGCATAGTTAACCTGTATCAATTATATTTCTAACCCCCCAAAAAAGACAGAAATTCGGAAAAATAATCCGTGTCTGCTCAAAGAGGAGCGAATTATCAGCTGTTTGGCGCGTTTAATGTCTTGTGTCGCGCTCTGTCGGCGACTGTTTTCATTTATTTTATGAAATGCAGCGAATGTTGACTAATATTTGCAGACATAAGTAGTATTTAGGAATGTTATTAAGATAAGATAAAATGAATTGTATTCGCGGTAACAGCACTATGGCTTACGCCCGTCCCGAATGGAATGTTATTATTAATATGTGTGTTTAGTTTTTAAGAATATGTTTACCTAGAAGCGTGCTGAAACATGAACGTAAAAGGGTTTCCTAAGTGTTGATATAATTTGTGTTTATCTCAGACTATCAGCTGAGAACAGCTATCACTGTCACTATGGTTCGATTGTTTTTTTGGGTCACAAAACTTAACTAGAGTCAGCTAGTACTTTACTTGAGATGCCATTCACTTCCCACTATCATTTCAGGTTTCTAGCTCACAACTGTCAGATCTCGATCTCTTAATCACGCTCTGCTTCAATTCATTAGAAATTTCTCCAATCTTCTTCTTCTATCCGTATGCTTCCTAAGTGACACTCTATAAAAGGAAACTGCAATATGTACACAAATGAGTGAGTAACGGTTTCGGCAAAATCATGATAAAAGCAAAGGTATTTCAAAGTCCATAAGCAATCTAGGTTTTGATTTTTGTAAGTCCCCAATAACAATGGAGAAAAGGAGCTTTCTTTCGTTTCATAATAAGATTTGTTTTTAGACTTCATATAAAGAAAATCTCTTCACGTATATGCCATTTTTTCGTGGGCAATAAAGCTATGTATAGACTATCGCTGTGAGATGTAAGTTTCCAACAACAATAACACGCTCTAACCAGTGTCGGACTGGGCCCCCCGGGGCCCTACGGTAGGAGTCGTATACATCCTGTAAAATACGGGATCGTCTCTTTCTCAGAGTTCTGTCCCAAAAACGTTTGCCGGAACGCTAAAATGTCCCGTGTTTTGTTTATGGAATACAAACTACAGGGTCAATAGTTGTTAATGAGGTCAGTCAACAAAAAACTAACATGATAGCTCATTTTTTCTCCCACAAAGTCATTTAATTTATACTGCTTTCGAGTGACGGACAGACAATAACTATTTTAGTTCGACAAATTTAGCGTTTAATTGTAGTAGCAACATAAATAACCAAAGACAGAAATACGTTATTCCAAAAACCACTTTTTTGGTGTTTAGGATACAAAACAAAACAATAGTTTTCCCATATCAATTAGAATTTTCCTGATCACATATGCAATTATGTTTAAAAACGAAATGTTTTTAACGAAAACATTCTTTAGAATACAAATAAGAAATATATAAGAAGCACTCTTCAATCAACACAGATTTATTCCGACTTCAATAACACCTTCAGAATCCTAATTTAATACACTTTCAAGTGATCTACTCGAAATTATAGTTTGGAAACATTTACCTGGTCATTCCCTGGAGTAATTGGAGCAAATTGTCTATGAAAATACTTTATTGTACCTAAATCTCACTTTTTTTATTGATAAATGTTAATTCGAGGCTGTGTTGTTTCTCCCTTAGCAAAGGGCCCTATATATATTGTTTCAAATTCCTTTCTGTGAGCTACAGCAGCAACTATGACCTAAACCCGTGACTCGGAGGAATCATTCTTCCAGTAAAGGGATGGGAAGAGAACGGCCAGGGTCTCACTTGAGGTACCATCTTGATATTCGTTTTGTGAACCTGGGAAAAACCATCGGAAAGTCAGGACAGCTGCATATTTCTTTGAAACTGCGCTACATATTTTTCCGACGTACTGCATTTCCATTGTTACATTATTCACTTGAGTATGAAGATGATATAGTGTATGAATACTTTAAACTTAGGTGTTTTTTTTATATTCCGTATTAAAATTTGTGGTCAATATGTACTGTACAGTTATTGTGAACATTTTCAACATTACAAATCCTCTGTATTTCAGGTGTTGTGTCAAGTGGATTAAAAAGAATTCGAAATAAAGAAAAAAAAGGGGGGGGGGAAATCGTCAGTCAAAAGGAAGAGAACAAAAGCAAATGAGAGCTTCAAAGAGCAAGAATTTGATGTTTAGAACAAGGAACAAAGATCATCATGTGCAGAATTAACTAAGAAAGAACTATCACCAGTATTAAAAGATTTCCCAGGATTTCCCATTTTTCTGGCACTTAACGAAATACAATCCATATACATTATAACTTTATCTATGTGTAAGTACGTTTGTGGTTTACATATATTGAAGAACTCAATTTACGTATCTTGCTAAATATATTTTCAAATCAATGATCAAGATGATGGTTGTTTTAAGAAAAAAAAATGTATGTGCTTGAAAATAATAAAATGTTTAATCAAAGTTTAATTATTGGACTTTTTTTTATATTACTTACGATTTGACCCCTTATCCGTTATAGTTCTTTAAGAATATGATGTGTTAGGGACTATGTGGTGAAGGGCATGTTTCTCGATCCATCTGATATATCTTTTTACTCTTCTGCTTGTTTCTTCCAAGATAACGGGGAAAGTTGATATTGAAAATATGTAGAACGATTATTCTGCCTATAATATACTTTGTTTATATTAGGAGGAACGTTGCAAGCATAGTTGAAGAATATATGGAAAGTTAATGAAGCATTCCAGAAATGTGCTGTGATGATTTTGTTGTTGATGTAAAATAAATTAACTGCAGTTTTTAGTTGTGTATATCTACACTGTAAAAAAAAACACTTTCTTACACTTTTAGGGCACTTTCAAAAGCAGGAATGTGTTTTAAAAGTATACCAATTGTGTAATAAAGTGTTATGAAGTGTTCGAATGTGTTCCATTATAAGTACTACATAAATCGAGCGCATTATTTGAACATAATAAAAGCACTATAATCCTAAGAACATTTTTTTAGCGCTTTCGAGCACTTTTTCAGCACTATTAAGGGAGCAGATTTATCTCACATTCTGTACATTTTTTTACACTTTTTCCAAGCTTATTACAACCCAAGAATAGCTCACATTAAATTCTTTGTCATTTTTATTTGTGCCTCCTCATTATTTTTTAAACAAAATTAAGGGGCTCAGGTAATTTATATAGTAGTAGTGTGATTTTTATGTTTATGAAGCGTTTTTCTAAATGCACAGTCTTTAAGAAGAGTTTAATATACATTATTTATCTCTTTATCGGGTAGGTTGAAGGTATAGTGTTGAGATGCCAATTTAACATAAACTGTAGGTTCCATTCTTAGAAAGTCTCAAGTTTGCTAAGGTGCTTAATCAAAATTCTACTTTAACGTTAGAACCTATTTTCCAGTTTAATAATTTAACTCTATACAAATATGCATAGGTAAACAAATTAAACTATACATCCTTCCAGTTTTTTAAAACCGTAGTTGCGCCCTAAGCTTGTCTCGTCTGGGGAATGACGTCCCTACATGAATTGAATTGAATTGTATGGCCTCTAGGCATCTAAGGCTCAGGTCAGGATAGGGGAGGGAAAAGTATAGGGGAAGGTGTCGGCCAGAGTCTATGTTGAAGATGCCATCCCGGCATTTGCCTGTTGTGACAGGAAACACTGTCAGGATGGTCGGCCGCTGGGATCGAACCCACTCTGACCTCCCGAATGCTACGCCAACGCTCTATCCCTGAGCTACGGCCGCTCCGTACGTCACTGCATCACTTTTAAGATAAGATTGACTACGAATGAAGCGCACAAGGTGCCAGTTAGGATACCACCCGATATTTACCTTCTGAGACTGTAAAAAAGCCTTTATAAAAATAATCAAAATTGCCGGCACCATGACAAACCGAGCCTTCAAATTCCAATTTGAGGCTTATTGCAGTGATTCCGCCAGACAGACCCTGTGGGGGTATCACCCTCGAAATGCTCGACCCCCCCAAACTTTAACATTTTTTCAGTCAAAAATCGATATAAAATGTGCAAAACTCTAATTATCCCAATTTTGACTTTACACCCCACCCCCAAACTGAAAATCCTTGCGGAATCTCTGTTGTATTGTCGTTGTTAAATATTTTCCTTTTTATTATGTCTGCTCAAATTAAAGTTAAGAAAGTCCGTTCGTTCGTTTCTATACAAAATTACGTTCCTTTCTATACAAAATTGGCTAAATACTCAAATCCTTTGTTTATTAAAGAAGAAGAAAAACATACATTTCTTTATCAACGGATTGTTTTTGTTTATCAGAAGTTCTTAAAAGCAACACATTATCTTTTGCACAGGTGTCTGTCGTCTAAATGTTGCCAGGTCTACTGTTTTAGTAGTAGATTCCTTTTCTGCACTGTCTACTAGTGTACTTTAATTTACAATGTAATTTCTGCTGGTTTTCTACAATTTTAACCAAGCAACATTGGATGGTTGCTCGACTTATATCTGACGTAAAACTGCTGAACATAACACGCCACCTATTCGCAACGACGTTAATAACGGTTTGAAGTGATTTCGACTCGAAGAAAGAAGAGGAAATAATAACAGTTTGTCGCAGTAAAAAAGGTACGTGGAAACTAACTTTCTATATAACTTAATTATTTTAATTAATATTTTATAAACCCAGTGTAATTATTTTATATAAGAAGATCGTGTGATTTAGTCGCTGTGATAGAAGATGTTTTAATACAAATCAAAATGGCGACAATTTGGAACAATTCATGACACCGCAATATGTCGTAACTTTCATCACAAGTCATTTTATTTTAGCAATGTGTTCAGAACTCATGCAATATTGTATTTCACAAATGCATTTTTGATCAAAGAGACTCACATATAAACCACGCAAGAAGTAAATTAATGAGGCTTAAATTGAAAAATTAAGTGAAAGTAGGCATATAAATAAAATAATGCCTTTTGCTCATAAATCAGTTTGATCCTTTAAAAAAAATCCTTCCCTTATGAAGATTGTGTGTTAATTTCTCGTCTACAGTGCCAATATAGCAGTTTAAGGTAAAAAAAAAATCATTTAAAATACAGTTGTTTACGACATATTGCCGTGTCAAGAACGATATGCATTTCCGCAGTTGGACAAAATCGATTGAAACCAATGGTGGCCATTTCCTGTTAGCTACTTCCGGTTAGTAATTTCCATGGTGCTACATGAAAATTTTTGAAAATGTATTTATGGCCTTTAGGTATCTAATGCTCACATCGTAACAGGATAGAGGATAGTATGTGGGAAAATGTCAGCCCAGGCCTAAGTTGAAGGTACCAGCCCGTCATTTATCTGGTGTGTCTGAAAAATGCCCTGGAGAAACCTCAGTTAGGATGGTCGTCGGTTCTGGGATCAATCCCAAAATCTCCCTAATGCTAAGCCAACGCTCTAACAGTGATCCACGGCCGCTCGGTAGTACAGTACTGATATTCATTGTTTTTAATATATTTAATTTAATCCAAATGTCTAAAAATTCACTAGGCAGTTGTGAGTCAGTTTCTTAGGATTCGGGAGGTACTGGGTTGAAACCAGCGATCAGGCATCCTGATAGGTTTACCAGGATTTTTCCAGACTTGGGCTGTTCAATTTCTGAATTTCGATATCGAACTTAGAATGAACATCGAAAATCGTTCATATCGAAATATCGTTGGGAATCGAAAATGTTTATATTGAAGATAGTTACAGGTCGAGCATAGTTCATTTCGTAGCGCATTGTTCTACCAATCCAAAGGTCCTAGAAATGACCCCAG
>JAGDQP010018192.1:0-37051 GCA_022664845.1 Lepisma saccharinum
CCCTAACGAGTTTTCACGATGTTTTCATTTTTAACATGGCGGATGCGCGATATAACTACTTCAGAAACTAGCCCCTAACTTAATAATGGTGATTCCAAGAGTTTCTTACATATTTATTTCTTCACATTACAAGGAACATTTCTGGCTATTACAAACAAATGTGTTAAGTTCACGCTTTCGAATTAATGAGCAATTTTACATTTTCTACAAGATGAAACGACACTTCCGAAGATGAAAAAACGGTCCCACCATTAACAAAAGCACGCATTTTAGGTATTTTTCTTTAGACAAACTATGTTCCCCATACTAGCAGAAACAAATTGTATCGTGAAGTTGAAGACAATAGTTCCCACTGTCATTGAGTTAAAGTTAATTCATACGAATATGGCCAAAATATTCAGAATGCTGTACACCCACATAATTATTTGGAAATTATAATTTTAAATGGTACCGTCAGTTTAGTTATAGTTTTCTTCATTCTAGGTTTATGAAGTGAAATGAAAGGATGGATAGCAATATCACTGACTTGACGAAAGTTTCCACTGCAAACACGCTGGAGACTGGATCCCCAACATTGTAAAATATGCGAAAGGAATACAGGTGAGGCTTTAACTTTTACTGACAATGGGTGTCTACGTATGGGAGGCAGCAAGATCCTCTTCACAACATTGTAAGTAAAAAAAAAAACTTGTACAAAAGGAAACATGGATAGAAAGAAAGAAAGAAACTTGATTTTATGACTACTGGAAATGAAAATACAATTTCAGAAAATAAAGATATGTTTCAAAAACAGTCCCTCTCTTTGATGTCATCCAGTGAACCAAATTTCCTTGCATTAAATACAATTTGAAGTTTGTCTTAAGCAAGAAGCAGCAAACAGTGGTACAACACATCATTGGATTAGCTTAAGCAAGAGGGTTGAACATGAAATTCATACTTATTTATAATATAGCTAAACCCCGACTACTCTTGGAAGACAGTCTTTATGTTCAAAGTCTATTAGTGTCATACCATGTAGATACAAGGAAAAGTAATTTATTAAAAATGTACAAATTAGATTTTAAGTCGTTTCTAAATAAATGGTTGATTTGTTAAGCTAATCTGAAGCACAAAAGGAATCTCGCTCTTTCTTGTAATTTAGGATAGGATTATTACTTATCTTTGTAAGTCGCAGGCGCAATCTCTTATATTCCATTTGTAACATGAGATCCAACAAGACAAGTGTTCAATGATTCGATATGTAATATGAGTATTGAAAGAGACCAACATCACAAAACATCACAATTCAGACCTGTGATATTTTCCACATCCGGGGAAAATCAAGAAAAGTCACGTTTTAAGAGAAGTATGTGAATATCAAGTTACAGTTTCCGTTCATCCAGGATGCCAGAGAATGATTAACACTTCCACGTGACCAATAGCTGTCAGATGACATTCGACTCTGATTGGCTAAATTTTACATTATTACCATCATCACATGATCAATAGCCCCAGATCTGTGATTGACTAGAATTTACTTAAATATGAAATTGAGACAAGGACCAGGGCTCTCGAACGGAATCTCCAGCGAATAAACATCTACAGAGCAATACAATGTTTTGGTATTAACATCTTCGAAGTACTGAACTTTGTCAATTGTTCATCGCCGCAATACGATTCTCCAAGTTCTTTGCGGAACAGCCGAAGTTGGCCTACATCATCATCTGCCTTCGGAAGAAGAGACCAAGCACGAAGTCACGGTAACAGCAGCTAATCCATCAGCCTAGCTACAGCTCATATTGGGTCATCGCCGAGAAACTGATTTCAGATCAACACCTACTCCAACTAGGACAGCAGGATATTACACAGGTCAGTTGGTCTCTGAATCATTTGTGTGTGTGTGTTTAGTAATTCAATCTGTTGGATCTGAATATGTTGCTGTGTTGTTGTATATAGTAGTATTAGTTATGTTAGGTACTTTGGGAGCGCTTTGCTTGTGCGACAGCTCCTTAAAGTAACAAATCAACGAAAAGGGATTTCCTGTGTTTTGTATTTCATATATCTACCCAAAAGCTACGTTTTCCCATGCATTTAGTTTATTCACCCCCAAATGCATAAGTCGAATTCTCCAGTCAACGCCGAGATAGTACCTAGAACTAAGAACTTATAACATCCCGATATTACCGTATATTTCACAGTATTATACCCTGCCATTTACAGCTCTTTTTAGGCAGTATCAACCACACTTCAGCTATTATTTCGGCAGGATGACATTAGAGCACCCTAGTTTTTGAACTAGAAAAGTCCTGCTGGAAAGTGACACCAAATTGCACTTAAAATAACTATTAGAGTCATGTGTTACGTTATTGATGTCTTGGAATGTGCGAAAAAGTGAGGTTTGCTTCGGAGATTATGCAATAGCATTTTTGGAGTACACTTATCTGGAAATGATCCACAACGTATTCAACTCTTATGTCACCAGAAGGTTATGAACGGGTTCGTCAAAGTTCTGTAAGTTTCATTAACATTCATTTCACCAAATTGAGGTTAACAAGACACTTTCTGCCTCAGAGAACAAGATTACACAACAGGAGTGTTTTTGAGCTTTTATTCTTCAGAAGTCTGCAAACAATGGCATCTTAATAATGTGATATTACTGACACTGTATGTGAACCTATATTTCCCAATTGTATATGTCAAATTAGCTTGAGTTTCCTTATTCAATAAATTTTATTAGTTAGAGACCATAGTAACAGACATCTGGTTTGACATTAATAAGATCACGTGTATAGCAATGCAACAGGAAAAGTCAATTCAATTATAAAGCACAATTTATGCATATGTAAAGGTTTCAAAAGATTAAGGCGACATTGCACGTAACGTCAGCCTTTAGGAAGTTCAAAGTGTAAATGTGTTCAATCAAACAGGAAATGTAGTCATCAAGAAATCTACCGATTCTGCAGTTAGTCCATCAATACTACTTACGTGTTTGACCATCGTCAGCATGACCACAACGGATGTGAAGATCTCAGCCAATCAGAGTAAATGCATAAGTTGAACTTAGGAAACTGATGTGACGTGAGTCAGCACAAGAAACCAAGATCCAACTAGATCAAGGACATATCTTTGGTATATAAAGTGTCCATCCGATATCATCAAGATCAGAGGTAATCAGGAGATCAGTGAGTTCTTGTTACACCAAGTCTCGAATAACGTCTACGTTCTTGACAATTTTAGAAGACCTGACTTGCTCGGACATTTATTGTCAAACTTTATATTTGAACTCTGACTTCTGTGCGTAAAGTGAAAGTTTAGTTACCTCAGTAAAAGTAGCGACTGAACATTTTACTAAAATCACCATCCACATCAGAAGACATCTTAAGAATTCCATATTGGCTTGGTGGTAAGCTGGATGAAATTTATATAATAATGGTAGAATTATTGTATGTCACATGAAGTATTGTTTATTATATGTTAAATTCAAACCATTAGAAATCAATCTTATTCATGTTATATACAGTCTAGTTACTTTCTGATCTCTATAATGATGCATAAAATACATATAATGTGTTTTCTCTCATAATCCCTCTCGTAAAACCAAGTGAGTCTGAGTTAGATAAAGTCCTGAGTTCGATGGAACTCATTACTCAGAATTAACCCCGTTTACTCTATATATTCTAGATGGAAGTGATCAGAGCTCAACAATGTTAGCAGAGAACGCTCGCACTTTCACAATAACGTGTACTGTAGTGCAACATCCGGCGACAATACAAGAACGTGTGTGTCAAAGAAAGACGATTCAGAAACTGAGGACAATGAAGAGCTTTCCTTTTCAGACTTGGAAGAAGCTGATTTAAGGCTTATGCCACACATCCTCCACATCGCGAAATCAGACAACACACAATGTGTTAATTTATCATCTGACACAGACGTTATGGTTTTAGTTGTCTACCACTTTCGAGACTTCTCAGCTGCTTTGAGAGTTATGGATGCAACTTGAGTTAGTAATACTATAAGTTTTGTCTTTTTGCATGTTCTGAATAAACTGTCACTGCAGTTCCCCGCTTTGTGACTACACTAGCGAATTCGGAAGTAAACATGCAGCTATTATAAGCAGCCGCACCGCTTATTTCACATAGTTTGAAAAAAAAAAGAGTAGAAATAGATCTAGAAGCCTAAAAGTAGCTTGTCGGTCTAAAGAAAGGTTCTGCCCGCAAGAGCATCAGCGAACTAAGATACTGGTTTTATTTGCATGAGAAAATGTCTCTAGAGTATCTACCAACAACTACTTCGCTTACACGACGGCATATACTGAGATCATTCTTTGAAAGAAGAAAAAATGTAGAACTTGAGAAACCATGTTCATTTTGCAAGTGTGCAGTATTGTACAAGTACAGTGCCGAAACCCATTTTGTGTTTAACATTATGTTCTATGAGGAACTTTTTTTTAAAATTGAGAACGTTAGTTTAATATCACACTGATGCAAGAAATACATAGGTAAGATTTTACTAATCAGCATGATGATGGTGACTATTCTCCTCCAACTAACAATGTACGCATACCCCACTCCCCCAACGCAAGAGTAACGGCGAAGAAACATCGGCTACTTAGCACTGTACTTTTTCGAAATCGTTTGCAAGTTAATTAAGGGGCTCAGAAGAGAAATTGTATAAGTAACATTGAAAAATAAAAACAAGTTCGCGTTCATATTTTATATATAACACAAAATATGTGAAACAAAACATATTCATATTTTCTAGAAAGACACATTGGACCTCGATGTAACTTTTATGAATATTCTGTCACCATTATTTCGTGTTACACAGAAAATATGAATTCGAACTTGTTTATATTTTTCACTGTTACTCGTACCATTTTCTTCTTCTGAGCCCCTTAATTGGCTCTTCAATTTACAACATTCTAGCTGTGTTAACTGAAACTTACATTCTTATTAAATAGCATGTACCTAAATAACAGTAGGAGCTATCGTCCTTGTCATCATGACACAACCATTTTCTGCTAGGATGGAGAACAAAGTTTGTCTAAAGAAAAAATAAGTAAATAAATAAATAAAGGATTTTCTAAAAAAAAAAAAAACACGCTGGATTAAAAAGTAAAAATAATAAATTGAATTAATCTTATGAATCGGAAAATAAAAGCCTGGGTGCTCTTAGATATTATAATAAGGTAACCAAGAGCACTCATGCTTTTATTTTCCGATTCATAAGATTAATTCAATTTACGGTTTTTTTACTTTTTAGTCCACCTTAAAAAGCGTGTTTTTTAAATCTTTTTTTAAATTAATTTTTTATGTATAATAGATGAATATTAACCTCCCTGCGATATAGGCAACCCAAACTTCACACAATAGATGCAGCGTTGTGTGCATTGAAGGATAATTTTCAATTACTTAATTAATTACAGTTAACTGCATTATTCTGTCGTATATCTAATAATTGAATATTGCATTGTCATCCACTTCTGAGCTATGTTTAAAGTTTCAAGTCTCTAGCTCATCGGGAAGTTAGTTTAAAATCGATTGCAAAATTTGTACCGAACAGACAAGAAGGCGACTTAATAACAACGTGGTAAAAAGCCTAAATAAAATGCACATTTATTAAGTGGGAACCGTTTTCAATTCTTCGGAAGTGTCGTTTCAAGCCCTTAGAAGATGTAAGATTGCTAGTTAATTCGAAAGTATGAACATGAAAAAAAAAAAAAAAATGGTAAAGAAAGAAATGTGTAATAACTCGAAAGTGTAGGAATCACCGTTAATGAATAAGAGGCTATTTTGTAAACTAGTGTGTTAAAAATGGCGGAATCTCGGCTTGTGTTAATCAGAGGATTATCCCCGTGAAAACTCATTCGGGCAACGCTAGTAACTGGTTCAGAGGAAAAACTGCATATCACAACTCAAAAGTAGTTTTAATATATTTGGCCACCTTTCCACTGAAACAGCATACTACCAGAAAATACCTTTTGATGAAGGTTTCAGATATGTCGCTTTCTAACGAGCTATTAAATTAAAAAAAAAAACATAAATTAACTTCAACTAAAGTACTCAATATGAAAATACATATGTAATAGGTGTCTGGGAATTCCTATTACAGTATTTCGGAGTTAAAAGTAGATATCAAAACAAACAAAATTGTGTATGTACACAAACCTCAAAGAAGCGTCTTTTCCGAGTTATGAGCGTGAGAATTTGCGCGACACGGAAGTTTGAGGCGCCGTAGCACAAAGACGAATGGCTGTGACACAGGCGGTGTGGAATTTCACACACGAAATCATAGTCCAAAAATATCAAAATCAAAACTCCAGAACAATATTGCGCAAGGGATTTCCCAAAAGAATGAGGGATTCCCGGTTATGTTTGCAAATAAAGATGGGTCAAAATGAGCGGGAAATGAAAGAGTACGTAACATTAAGTTATAATTCGTCTGCGCCATGTCGATAGTGCAAACAGAAAGATATGGACAATTCTGGCTTTGCTGTGAGTGGTTGCATAACCAGCAGTAAACAAGTTTAAAGTGTACACAAATATTTTGTTGTTTTTTTCATTTCAGTTGGAAGACAGCTTTTTTGCTGAGAGTCATACATGTGAAGAACGCAAAATCGGTACAAAATGTAGTCTTATTATTAATCTGTGTGGTTAGCAAGTAATGGTAGTAGCATTAAGCCGAAAGCCGTGTTGCAAAATGTGATTAGACGCTAGTCATGAATACACGTTACATAATAATAGAGATTTTGTTACCAAACCAACTTGTTGGCTCTGAAAACAGCTTTCATGAATTCAAACCATGCGGCCAAACTCTTGGCTTTCCTCAATTCTACTGGGTAAATACTGACATAGGATTTGAAATACGTATTCTATACTGTCCTAAGTAGAATAGTACGTTCTCATTGATATCTGGTAGTTTACTAGCACGACTGAGAAACGCATATGGAAATACTTAACTCACAGATATCATTTAATACAGTATAATAAACACATGTGGTATTTGTGTTTTCGACTTATGCTATCAGCATTAACAGAAAACTTCATTGAGTGGCATTCGAAATGAATTAAGTACTTTGTGTGTCTGCCTGCCATGCGGTATGTGGGTAGGTCGAGAGTGTGTGTCTCCCTGCTCCGGTCGACCATCCTGACTGAGATTTTTCCTGGTTTTGGTCAGTCCCACCAGGCGAATGTTGGGATGATACCTTCTATAAGGCCATAGCTGCTGCGTTGCCACATCCTTGGCCTACCTCTATCCTGGCCTGAGCCTTAGATGCGTAATGGCCATAAATAAATTCTCAAAGCTAAGTAGTTTCGAAGTGTTGCATGTGATCCTCATTTGGAGTAGAAAAATATCGTACAGTGTGCCTAGCATATGACCCTGTAACATTTTTTTAAAAAAATCCGTAGTTGAAATTACGAGTTAAGAGAGAGACGAGACAGAAGGCGGTTTTGTACTATTTTGAAACGAATGTAGAAGCTTGAGATATGCCACCCATTGTTTGACCCGTGAATATCGTGTAGGACATTAATATGAATGTACGAACTACTGGACTATTTCTGGACGTCTGTCTACCTGAAACAACAAGATTGTGCAATGAAGACGGAAAAATGCGAGCTTTATCTTTCAAGGTTGTCAAGAGACACGTATTGCTCATTACAAGCCGAGCCAAAAACACAATCTGCCATCTTTGTTGTTAGTAGTGGTGTGTGTGTCCGAAGTAACATAATAGAAGTGAAACGAAGAAGACAATACAACACTTGTGTGCACGGCAGAAAAACAGTGAATTGGCATGAATAACTTGCCTAATAAACAGTTCGTACCGGTATTACCTTCCGAGTGCTTCACATGTCCAATCCTAGTTCTGACTTCGTATCCCATGTTGCCAGATTGTGTATCAATCAACACTGGCAGCAAATTCGTACCACAAAGACAAACTTCTCGCATGACTTTCCGACTGACGTGTGTGAGATTCAAGATGCCTGTAGCACCTGCGCTTGACATGATGTAAACCTATCAGTACAATCTTCCCCACAGTTTGTTTTATTTTATCGTGGCCAAGTGACAATCTCCCTTGATCTGATTTATCGTGGCCAAGTGACAATCTCCCTTGATCTGATCGTGCAGTTCAATGCAATGGTCGAGTACACGTTTGATGAGTATGCAGACAATGCTATTCATTTGTGGCCAAGCCCATCGCAATGGAAGGCGTGCTCGTCTACTTTACGCCCTTCGCTATCCACATCGTCGAGTGACGTCACGTACTATCTTTTGCAGAACAGAGTGTCGGGTTAGGGACACAGGTACCTTCACCGTCAACAGAATTGAATGTGGTGCTCCGAGGCGCGTACGAACTCCGCAATTTGAAGAGGGAGTGCTTCGACGCGGGTGGAAGCAGGACAACTGTTTGAGAAGTTCTCCACCAGAAACACCTGCATCCATACCCAGGCCGGGGAGCGCTTGCATCTGTCAAAATAGGTGAGAAAGATGACTGAAAGTTTTAAAAAAAAGTGACGAGAAGGTGATTTGCTCTCCGTATTCTAGGTTATAATTGCTATAAATTATCAAATATATTTCATTATAAATTTTAATTTCAAAAAAGTAAAGTATTGTGGCTAAAATGACTAAATTTTTCAGAAAGGCGCTACTTCCCGAATTTAAAACATGTCAAAGTAAGCATACTGACATTGAGGAATGTCAATTTAGTACCTGGTATAATACTATATAATTCCTTTTAAAAAAATACTTTTATTTCAATGAACCGCTACTAAATAAGCCGGCTAAAACGAATTAAGATCCTGGATGGGGTATGACCTTTCATTTTACTTCCAATTTAACAAATTCTTATGTACTTTCAGATAAATATCACATGAAAAAACAAAAAGCACATAAGAAAAGGTAACCTAAGTCACAATGATTTGGTAATAAATGAAGGCTCATGGAAATTGCCTTTTGTTTACACATATTTTTATGAAGAGTCACCTAAAAATTATCATCAAGCTAATTTGTACAATACAGAAATGGCTGTGATGAAATAACTTTAGCCAGAAAGTAAATGTGTCAACATCAAGATACAAATTCTCTCTTAAGAATAGTGTTTACATTGAGCATCATATGGCAAGAAAATTAACGGAAGCTCTAAAGATGTAACAGAAATTCTCTAGTTCGATAACCACACACCAGCTGAAGCTCAGTATACAATAAATTAAAGTTTAGTGGACACAGCAGTTTTCTTTTTCTTTTTTTTTTTTCAATTAAAATCTTCAAATTATATACTATGAAGCACTTGAGTAATGTTACAAGAAATCATTGTGTAACATCATCATCTTTCTTTCATTTCTTTGAAAAGAATGAAGAAATTAGCGAAAATTTTAGTTTTTCGAGAGAGAATTAAAATATATATATAAATAATCAGAAAGCACACATAATATAGCAATATTTTGAACAGTCTTTTCTTTAGCTTAAACTGCCCTTCCAGCTTTCCTTTGACTTAGAGCTAGTAATGATATATATACCTTAAATAATCGAGACTTCTTGCGAAACAAGCACTGAAAGAAAAGTTGGCAGAATCAAGTGACAGAGAAAAAGATGAAAGAATAAAAAATCAGATTTAACCAGAAACAAAAAGCATGGTTAAATTTAGGTGGGACCCCCCGGTGTCGCTACACACCCGTGCTCACAAGTTGTAAACCCCCTGGGCTAATTTTGGCTTTAACTTTCGCACAAGATGTACTAATCTACATTTACAGTTTAATAAAATCTTCATCCACACTATAACTATCTACTTTAGTTATTTTTGTAAGTATGTGAAAAGTCAAATCTACATTTTCCCTGCTATTTCCAGTTGTGTGGGAACCCTGTCAGAAATACGATGACATGTCACATCCTAGACACCTATATAATTCTAAACAATAAGGAGCTGAGGAATTCACGGAACGCTGTTGGATAGCTGTCAGTTAATCTTCATTGGGGACATCATAAACTAGCTTTTTACTTGTCTGAAAATTATGTTTATCTCAGTCCACCACATTTTCACAGGGCAAGAAAAAAAGATTCTCTGGAATTAAGGAAAAATATTAATGTTTTCTTCTGCTTCCAGTTCAAAATACTATAGAAAAGGTGAGAAACGTGACCAACAGTTAAAAAAGGTGACCAATTTTAAAAAAGGTGGCTAAAGGTGAGAAAGATAGAACTCACTTCCCGCCCTGCATACCATATTTAGCGAGTTTAAAGCCTTGGTCCAGCCGACTTTGAGCCACGTGTAAACTTGTCAGTTGTTCCTTCAGCGCCGTGAAGATGGATCCTGCATTTCTCCAAATGCTACTCTTCACTGACGAGGTGAACTTCATAATAGGCGGGATGGTGTGTTTAACTGTCATAATAGCCACATGTGGGCAGAAGAAAATCCTCATGGTGTTCGCGAGGGCGCATTTCAGGAACAATTCAGTATGAACATATGGGTAAGCATTAGAGAAGGATCGATACCAGAATTTCTCGATAATCGATACCGATAGTTATTTCTGACCTTCGATATTCGATACTTTTTCAACATTGGTCTACAATGCAAATGATACATACTTAACTAAAAATAATTAAGTAATATATATAAAATAGAGATAGGTCGATACCAGAATTTCTCGATACTGTATTTATTTTTGCCCTGCGGTAATTGGTACTTCCTTCAACACTGTCCTATCTCACACTGCACAGGAACATTCTAGGAATATGCTATGGATATCCCAAGGATATTCTACGTTATTCTTGGTATATGCGTAGAATATGCTACGAATATTTGTATGTTCCGAATGAGCGCATATCCTAAGGATATCCCTGGGGATATTCCAAGTATATTCTACGAATATGTCGACAACAATTATTCCTTGGAGAATATTTTCTGAATATTCCTGAAACTTCAACCCACAATATCTTTAATATTCTAAAAAGAATATCCTTATTTAATCCCAAATATTCTGGGATATTGTACGCGTATTGTGGATCTAAATCGGATATCCTTGGGATATCATGTGCTATTTGGGACAATGCAAATCATACATATGTAATCAAAAGTAATATATATATATATATATATATATAAAATATAAATATTTGTTTTCTATAATTTAACAGTTCTTTACTGTAATATCTTCTTCTATCTTTAATACTTACAATAATTTTGTATAATTTGATCTTAAATACGGTGTACCTCAGTTATAGCGACATCGATTATAAGGATACCTTGCCTATAGCGTCAGGTAACTGCATACACCTCAATTACAATAACATTCGGTTATAACGAGACAATTTTTCAAGTCCTGTGGATGTCGTTATAACCGAGGTCTACTCTATATAATTCTTAACAACTTTGTTTTACACAAAAGTAGTCTTTTTCGCCCAATAGGGTATATCAAAATATAAGAAAACAAACATCTAAAAATACTTTTTCAATTAGTGATTTTTTTTATTTATTTATTTTTTTTATTATAAAGGAACGCGAGCATTTCCCCTCCATCGGAAACAAATGGAATTTTATCACGCTTTTTTGTCACTTCTGATTTCTCTTTTGAGGATTGTGGCCATCAGCTCCAGTCGGTACACACACAACTCCCCTCCCCTCTCTCCCTGTCACTGACGATTGACACACACCGAAAATATTAGGAAACCAAGTATTATACGGTGTTTTTAAAGGATGAACTAGCGGTTGTTTCGTAGTCTCAAACCTCATAAAATCAGCATTGTGTTCGTCATGGATCAGTTCTTTCCCCCTCATTTTTTACGCACATTTGAACGATAATACAAATTGTGCGTCTTCCTATTTTATGACAGTATGTGGGTATTTGTTTGTGTGTGGGGCTGGATAACCAGAAGTAGTAGTGAATTACTGAAAGAACGTCAGTTTACAGGATCCGTAAGCCAAGGGAAACTTGAGACGAGAATCTCCTTTTTCGGTGCAAGAGGCTATGCTATGCATTGAAGAACTAAAGGACAATAAAATTTATATCCAATTGATCCTTTATTTTCAGTCGGCTTTTCCCAACATATGAAAGCAGTAAAGTTCCTTCAAAGTATTTTTCTTTTGAATTCTCAAGAAGCTTTTTGTCGGAGTATTTTATATTCAGAGAATGAAAGTTATTGTTTAGATCTTACTTACCCTGCTTATGTTTTTTCTTCAGCATAACGCAGAGTGAGTGCGAAAAAACAAAAACAAATATAGGATGGCGTGAGGGGATGAAATCGGACATTTTTCTTGTCTTGATTCTTTTTGTGTGTATACGAATGCTTTCATTCAGTACACAATATTTCTTAAACCGTAATGAATTTCTTTTTCTACAGTTCTAGAATTTTATATCTCAACAAATAGAGACAAGTACCAGAATGGCTATGAGAACCTCCGAAATAGCTTTCACACCTAGTTACTGCCACTCCAGGGTGTCTCTCCTAAATCCTGAAATGACTGGGGAAGCAATGTCATCCATGCCCCCCAGTAAATCCGCCCATGCCAGAATTTCTTGTTACTCCCGACACTTATTTCTAACCTTCGATACTTGACATTTGATATTCCATACTTTACTTCAAAATGTCTTTCGGTGTACTAAATATTACTTACATTATTTAGAATTAAAATGTAAGTGTATACTTTCCTGAGTCATAGGTGCTTAAAGGCCATAATTAATATTCAAATTCGAGGAGCTGTAAGATATAAGTTATAGACCTAACGTTCTACCATGGAATAATTTTCAGAGGAAGTTATTAGTCTAAACAAAATATCAAAGTATCGACTCCATTAGTTGAGGCATCAACCGATAGCGATACTTTGCAAGTATCGAGGTATCGAATGCATCGTGAACCCATCACTAGTAGGCATCATACATGGACGAGTAATTGTACCGTATCTTCTCTCACAACGTCTCACCAGAGTCAACTATTTAATTTTCTTTTACACGAGATACTGGAAGAAATTCCTCTTGAAATCCGACAGCACATGTGGTTTCAACACGACGGTGCCCCCCCCCCCCCCCCATTTCATGCATGCTGTCCTACACCATTTAAATAATTCATTTGGACAACAATGAATTGGCCGTGGTGGTCCAAAGCCATGGCTGCCACTCTCGCCCTTGGACTTCTTTCTGTGGGGTCACATGAAGACGTTGGTGTATGAGACCCCAGTTGAGTCGGAACAAGATCTTGTGACACGCATTGCACCTGCGGCCGAAGAAATTCGACACATGCTTGCCGTTTTCGATCGCGTCTATGCGAACATGCGTCGTCGGTGTAAAGCATGTGTCGGTGTTCGTGAACGTTACTTCCAGCAGCTCTTGTAGCACAATTCGCTTCACGCAATGGATTTCGACATGAGTCAGTTGGATCATCACAGTTCGTACTCTTCGGTTCGAACTTGACCAGTGGCACGTACTGACCTGGTGACCAGTGTTTCCTTTGTGAGTGTTCAGAGTGTTTTGTATTGAAAACATACTCCATTTGTGCCTTTGTCTCACTGACCCTCAATGTCCTGCGCAGGTTCTCGCTGTGGTGGTGACTTGTGCGGAGGGGACGAGACGGAGTGGTACTGTTCGCTTCGCACTTCTCTTTTCCTTTCTACTGCAATGAGTTCTGCTCTGCATACTTGGTAGGTCATATCTTCAGCATACTGTACTTTTCTAGGACTCGAACACACGGAGAAAAGTCCTTCAGAAGTCCTAAATTTCTTTCAGGTATCAGTCAATACAGTTTTGTGTTAGTGCAAACATTCAAACTACGTATGTCATTTCCACTGGAGGGGAAAATCTATGCGTCATGCACAGGATAATCTAAATATCATGTAGACGACATGTTTTCTGACCAATTAATTAAGGAAGCAGAACGTACGAATTTGGGTTAAGCAACGAAGTGTTACGAACAAGACTCATTAAATGTTTTGTGTGGAGCATTGTGATAATACAAAAGGAGAGTGAAAAGTTGCATCAACTGATAACGAATTAATCTAACCTTCAATAATACACTGTTTCTGGAATGCTTGAAACTTGTTTACTGGTGGTTATGCAACCACTCACAGCAAACCCACAATTGTCCATATCTTTGATTCTGTTTGCACTATCGATATAGCGCAGACGAATAATAACTTAATATTAAGTACTCTTTCATTTCCCGCTCATTTTGACCCATCTTTATTTGCAAACATAACCGGGAATCCCTCACTCCTTTGGGGAATCTCTTGCGCAATTGTTCTGGAGTTTTGATTTTGATATTTTTGGACTATGACCTCCCTTTGACTTGTGAAACTCCACAATGCCAGTGTCACGGTCATTCGTCTTTGTGCTATGGCGCCTCAAAGTTTCGTGTCGCGCAATTCCCCACGCTCGTAACTCGGAAAGGGCGCCGCTTTGAGGTTTGTGTCCATATACTTTTTTGTTTGTTTTGATGTTTACTTTAACTCCCAAACCCTGTATACTTTCATTAAGACTTAAAAAAAGAAAACGAACAGTAAGGCTAGAAACATGGGTGCTTACTTATTGCAAAACACTTCATGACACGTATCTTGACTACGACACTAAAATATCTCTTTTTCCTTATCCTGATTAGTTTTTGTTCCATTAAGGGTACGGTAGGAGAATTGTCATTCAGCTGGTTCTAACTTCATAACACACTGCTAAGTTTAGGAAGACCTGTATTAAACGCAGTGTTAAATTTATAGTTTAAAATAAAAGCTCAAAAATTACCTGCTAGTCTTCTGCCTTTGAACCTGCACATCCACATCGCTGTCACTTGGCGTTGATGATGAGCCACTCAGACTCTGAATAGCGCACTTTGGTAATCTGCTACTTGTCACAGGCAACACCGCTGTATCAACAACACTTTCTTTTAGGCTACTAAGAAGAAACTGAGTTTGTTCCACTTGCTTCTTGGCTGCGGTTTGGATTACTTCACTTCGTAATGCAGCACGAAGCTCTGAAGATGAACTGCTAGACGCCCCATCGCCTTTATCGTACTGTTTTACAACAGACTTGGACCCGGAATTGTGTTGCATCACTGATTTCTCACTGTGAGTCTCACTTCGCACAGATGAATCTGACACTTCCCCAGATACAACACTATTCTTCCCCAATACAGATTTGTAATACTTTAACCAATCATTTTTGCTTTCTTTACGTGTTCCAGTATTTGAGGTACCGGTAACAACCGTATTCGTTACAGTCACGTGTGTTTTACTAGTACTAGTTAGCGAACAAGATGTCTTTTCATCTGCATCATGTGAACTAGCAGGTGAACACAATGAATTTTTACGAATACTAAGTTCGGAGACAAGCATATCACTGTTTGTAGTCTGGTCTGTTTTTTTCACAACTGCATGTTTATTGCCATGCATCGGTAACTGCTTACTTATTTCACTGTCTTTCTGTTTAGGCAGAGATTCCCTATTCTTACCACTTACAGAATAAGTTTTTGCTTTATCAGTTGACTTAATACCATTTTTATATTTAGCGCCTATCTTACCTCTTCTGTCCTCTGCTAATGCCCCACCAGATTTGTTTTTAATATCAACAGATTTATTTCTAATATCATATTCACTATCTTTAACACTAATATTCTTAGGTAACGATGTTTGTGCTAGAGGAAAGCCCGCAGGAATAAAAGGCACTTTCGATTTTGAGGAATCATTGGAGTCTCTCAATCGGTCCCAAGGAACTTGATCTGTCTTTTTATTAGCTTCTTCACCAATTAAACTGCATAAATTTCCACCAGGTTTAACATTTCTTTGTAGCTTAGCCTCTGAAGAGTGGGGTAAGGCATCTTCAACTGAGTCTAACTTTTTATCAGAATTGACTTTGTTATGAGACTGTCCATTACATTCACTTGCTACCTGTGGTACTGATAGAGGCCGCTGGGCATGTTTTAAGATCTCCATCAAACCTCGCCCTCTTCCACGGCCTATGGAGGTTAGTTTCAAGCCTGGTTCAACACGAAAATTATCACTGAATTCTGATTGCTCAGAAATTACGTCCGAGCAACTGGAATTCAAAGCGATATCTTTTGAATTTATCTTACTACCCCCCTCCCTCAACGATTTAACAAGTTCTCCTCTACCTATGTAGGACTTTCGACCACCACTTCCTACAGACTCTACGGAACTTCCACTCAGACGTCTAACACCATCTCTTGAATTAACTTTACTTGTTTTCACACCATTCATGGTTTCTTGATGCTTATTGTCTTCATCTGATTCACCAGAAGATCCCTATAATAAGAAATAAAAAGTAAATGTTCATAAAGAAAAACATATAGTAAAAATAAATTATGTAAGCAAAATTGGAGGGAAAAGAACAGAATACCATCAGGATATTTAAAAAGGGAACTGATTTCGAAATGAATCACAACCTTGATCTCTTTATCAACACATACGGATCTACAACTTGCTCAATAAAAAATGCTTAAAAAGTAACTAAATTATATGCAAGTGATTATACTCAATACACAAGGACAACAGCATATCTGACTTACCTTTCGAAAAAAGAAAAAGGAAGAAAAGAGGAAATTTTCGATGGAGTTACGGACAATAAACAAATTAAGGACCTGAATCTAGATTAGAAAATATTCTCGTGAATTTCCTTAATTTGCACATATTCTTCGACAATTATACGAGGATTCCCTGTATAGCAACATTGAAAGATGAGTTTAGAAAACTATTTTAAAAACTGAAGCGGAGTTATTTACTTATGTCACTTACTTCAAAAGTGGTATGAACTATTTTACGTAAAAATGATATCGTGTAGGTATTAAATCAGGATCTGGGAATATTAAACAAATTATGGTATTCGATATTTAAATAACACTTTTATTTTTTTTTTTTTTTTTTTTTTTTTTTTTTAATTTAAATTTAAAAAAAAAAGCCCATATCAACATTCGGTTACCTAGTTAACCTTTCCAACCTGTTCTTTCTGTTTACGACTGGCACATTCCAACTCTCGGCAAATAACAAACTTCTTTTCATTTCTGCTGCATCTCAACTAACTTCAACATACAGTTGCTAACAAGGTGCTTCCAGTTCTTTTTTATCTTCTCCAATTTTCCGTATGTCCTTGCCCTATTCCCGACGACTGAAGCAGAATCTGGATTTTGATCTGAACATTTTTCTCTTACTGTTAATTTGTTTATTGTCCTTAAACTCCACGTAGATATCTGTTTTTCGAAAGGTAAGTTGCACGGTGACATTTTAACAGTCATTAGATGTTTATTTCCTTTACAAAAAAGCTTTGTTCGAGTGGGCTGCACTACCTGAAATAGTGTACACTTTTGCGTTCGACTGGGTAGTGCAGCCTGCACCTCAACTGTTCGGATGGCCGGCGCGAGTGCAACCCAGTGCAAGCACTTTCTGCTCCTGCTCGGAAATGAGTGTAGAACGAGTGCAGGCCATTGACAGTCGTGCTTCGTTTCAAGTGTATGTGTAAAAGGCAGGATTAAATACGGCGTTCCTTACTAGCAGAAGTAAACAAGCACCTGCGCGTTCGAGCGAGAGCTGCACGAGATTGCATAAATAGGCACTGTGACGTCACATCCACTCTCACAATTCTGTACTACCTTACACTTCCAGCGCAGGTAGTGCACACCGAGCAGACCCACCCGAACCAACCTATAGATCTTATGTACAATAACTGCTGAAAAATACACAGACAAATTGGTCGCTGCCGTAACCATGACTCAAATCCAAGTGTTCCTGTAGGTAAGGGTAGAATACCATGCCTACAACTGAGAAATTTGGGTTCGAGTTTCGGTCAAGGCTGCAACCAATTCGTCTGCATACTTTTCAACATTCTATAGTCAACTAGGTTATTCTAATAGGAATTATAGAGAATGAAGAGGGGTCATTGCATGTCAGATCATCCACAGAATGTCACCACACCATCTCAGATTTTGATGAAACTTGGTATGTGAAACGAATGCTGATGCTGATTCCAAAAATGTAAAGTGTACAAATCGGTAGTGGGGTTCAAAAGTTATGGAGGTTCAAAATTATGGCAAAAATTGCCCGAACCGTGCGCGCGACACCCATATTAAAATAAAAAACTTTCCCATAACTTTATTTGTATTCGTACTGGAGACTTCAATGTTGTTTTATGACATTCAGAATGAAATGAGCTATCGTCTGGAGTGAACTGTAGCAGAGTAGCAGGTCAGGTACAAATCTCGCTTTGTGAAGAATTACAGAATTCCGAATTCAGCCTGGTATTTTACCACCGGCTCCACCATTAAATGTGACAAAACTGTTGTACAGATAATTGTAACATGCTACTTGTACTATACCAAACACTGTGATGGAGAAACAAGGAGACGTGGATGAAAAATTTTTCGTTAATAGAACTATGCCAGAAAAACGCTGCGCGTACGTATTTGTAAGCATACATGTGTCAACTGGTTATTGTTTTACTGAATGAAGTAAAAATCTGCACATGAACTCTGTGATGGAATAGGCGGCACGGTGAAAAGTCTTGTTGCCAAAGCCAGCCTACAAAGACCAGTGGACAATCAAATACAAGATGTATAACTATTGCAAGCACAACATTGAAGGCATCATATTTAATTGACTTGCTATTAACGTTGTAACGAATTTTCCAGTTTAATAAATGCGAGCGCTCTTTATGCGGCGATAGATTTGTTTTGTTTTCGCGCCAAACGGAACTGGTGCTGCCGCCTAGGCGTTCACTTTAGTAATCTGCAAGCCACATGGCTTCAGATCACAAATTGGTAAGTGTGGAGGTACACCTATAAAAATATTCTCCAAGAAGTTTTTGTACGCTATGAATAGTGTTGTAAAGATTTAACTCTACACATCCTCAACATAAGTAAAGGTGGTTATCAATATTAGTTGGTAATTATATGGAACGGAAAGGATAACAAATAGAAGCAAATTTGGAGATCGTCCCGATAATCCACGCACAGGATTCGAGCCGATTCAACTTCTATTATCCACCATTCTGTGTTCCGGTTTGCGTAAGTACAATTCAGTAGTGTGTGTGTGTGTGTAAATATTAATAGTGTAGAATTTAATTAATTATGAATTGTATCGCAAGACTATATATTAAGTCTATTCAATTATTTCGTATTCAGGATTGATCAATATTACGATAACTGGTTGTGTCTGAAAATTATTTCTTGTACACGTGATTCAAGACAATCAATGTATTACTATTACATCAATTCTGTTAAATGGCAAATTCTAATTGTTGTTGGAAATTACTGCCATAAAAATGAGTAATCAAAAGAAGTTGAATATTTATATTCAGAAAATAATAATTGCAGAAGATTATATTCGAGACATACCTACTAAGGGGTTCAACCATTTAGGAAAGATTATTTTCACAGCAAAATTTCCCCTAGGACTCATTATTTAATGAAGAGCTGGTTACGTCTCATTGAATCGATTCAGTTCACGAAAATATTAAATATAACCACATTTAACATTTTGTTCAATGTTAATCAAGGCTGTACATTGGGCCAGTCACGTAAAAAAGGAAGAGAAAAGCAGTGGGCAATAGCCTGTGCTTCCAAAACGAAAACAAACGATGATGTCAAAGAACAAAATAAATGTAGGAAAGTAAAGTTGTTCATGTCATGTGAGGATAAAATAAGTGTAGAGTATTATTATTATTATTAGTATTATTATTATATGGATTGTTAATTCATGTGTAGTATAGTAGAAGTGTATTGTGTATACATGAGTGTAACTGTACCAATTTTGGGCCACCAGCATTGTGAACATAGCCCAATAAAATATTACAAAGGAAAAGCTGCTTGAATATTCTTCAATGCTAAGATATTACTGCTCACTAGTTTCCTTGCATTAAGTAAAGATCATTTGTGTACAAGATATTTCTTCTTGGGGGGCAGAGTCCACTACGTACCCCTTTATTGAACATTCTTGGTATCTTTATTCCAGTACTGATTGCTAGTACTAACTAGAGAATTGGGACCTGGATTATTGGTATCAAGATATATGGGGGTGATGTGCATGCATCACGCCGAAAGTGCTACATCGCTTCCGTATTGTGCAAGTATATTTATATATTTAGTACAACGTCTTAAGCAAGAGGGTAAGCTACTAATGACGGGACCTACAGTTTAAGGTGAGCTACGAACCACTTGTCACCCCACCAAGAATCGAACCCGGGATCCCTTGATTACAAGGCAGCAAGTGTTACCACTCACCCACCGAGGACACTGGCATCATATTTTTCTGTGTTAAAGACTGACTTGACTATTGTTAGCAGTGACTTCTCCAAACGCATTACACTAGCAACGAAAGTACCAGGACGACGTAGTATGCACTATTTCGAGTCAACTTCCCCATTAACCATCAGCGCTAACAAAACAAGTGCTGACGAGCAGTTCAGTGTAACTTCCTGCTTTCGTCCTATTTTAACCGCAGAATCCCCAACAATTCCTTTCCTGTGATGGAGAAATAAGGAGAAGTGGATGAAAAATATATTTTTGTTAATAGAACTATGCCAGAACACGTTGCGCGTACGTATTTGTAAGCATACAAGTGTCTACTGGTTATTGTTTTACAGAATGAAGCAAAAATCTGGATATGAACTCTGAATATTCTTGTGCACAATGAGTCTTGGATATAAGACAAGTTACTAACAAAAGGATACAAAAATTATTAGTGATTAAATATCAAAATGTAAGTTGCCTACTTCAGGATTCATTTAGGTTTTGATATGAACTTCTTCCACATGGTTGAAACTGATTCACTTGACTCAGTTTATAAGTTCTTTGTGTTATTGTACTGACGTCAACTTCACAGAGAATGTGCGTAAATGGAAAACAACAGGTAGTCCTTTGTGGCCAGCGGAAGGAGGGTGAAGGCCCATAGGGGTGGAGGAATTGAATGGTGGTGCATGAATTTCTGTGACGAATTCAACGTACCACTTGTTAGTATATGTACATGCACGTACATGTTACCAGTTATCTGTACAACAATTTTTGTCACAATTAAAGGTGGTGAAATACCAGGCTGAATTCGGAATTCTGTAATTCTTCAAAAAGCGAGATTTGTACCTGACCTGCTACTCTGCGGTGTATACATTTCACTCCAGACGATAGCTCATTTCATTCTGAATACCATAAATCAAATTGAAGTCTCTAGTATGAATACAAAGAGAAAGGTTTTTTTTTTTCCCTCCTCTATTTTAATATTGATGTCGCGCGCACGTTTCGGACAATTTTTGCCATAATTTTGAACCTCTATACCTTCTGAACCCCACCAGCGATTTCAGTACAATTTACATTTTTGGCCTTAGCGTCAGAAATTCTATAACCATACCAAGTTTCATCCAACTCTGAGATGGCGTGGTGACATTTTCACTTTTTTGTGGATGATTTGACGTGGAATGACCCAGAGGGAAGTTCAAACACTTATTGGGCAAGAAGGGTATTTTCAATTGGTTACATCTGAAAAAGCAGGAAATTCCAGTAGTTTGATATAAATAAATTTCACTTTTAAGAATAACTCAAATAAACACTGTTTTCTTACGTTTTCAGTATATCGCATCTCAATGTTTCATTGGATATAGAAATTGCAAGCAGATCAAAACAGTTACTTCTGTCTTTAAACACTCTAACGTAATACAGCACCCGCGCCACTTGATATAAGTGAACCGATATTTAAATAACAAAGTACCGTATGAAACAACGAAGAGGCTGATCTTTATTTATTTGGTCTTTGTTTATTTATTTGCAATAGACCAATTTCTCAGTTCTCTCTAAAGACTTGTAATAAAAAGGTGTACCAGAACAAAATTAAAATTTAGTGCTGTCAATAATAATAAGAAAAATGAACTGTTCGAATTATACAGAATTTTTTTATTATATGGATATTTTGTATTTATATGGAATTATATTGATTTTTAATAAATATCCTGCCTTACATTTTTTTTTTTTTTTTTTAAAAAGGAAAAAGAGAAATCGATGACTATGCTTAAAGTCCTGGGACTTTTGCATTTATAAGTGAAAATTAAAACCTTTCATTTCAAAATTTCGTATTTTGTTTGTTTTAGAAACCGTATTTCACATTTTGTCGTATACTGAGAAGCCGATGTCATACAAGCAAAACAACAAATTCAAAAGCACGTAACACCAAAACTAACACAAGGAAAACACTGTAAAGTAAAAAATACATCTCTCTAAATAGAAACAAAGTATGTTGCTTGTTGTCGCTCACGAAGAACCTGTTGCACCAAAGCTGGCATGATGGTGGATTCTCGGTCTGCTTATGTTTTTATCATTTCACTTTGACAGTTAATTTCTATGCAACCCACATCACTATGCTATTGTACTGAAACCGGTTTAAGGCAGAATCGATTACCTGAAAATTTCAAGACTTATTTGTTTTGGTGTTTATCGGGAAGAGGGTGAGGGGTGAAGGGTAGCTAATTAATACCACGTAATACCTAGAAACTTCCTGCAGCGATTAGTTTTAGCAAACTTGCTTATCTAGTAAAGGCAGACTGACATGTAAAAGTTAGTGCTGAACCAAAAGTATCTTAAGGAAAAACTTGTACAAATGTGATTCCTGTGATCAATTTTTTAAAAAAATGACATGACAGGTGTTTAATTAAAAATTTTGTGAGCAGGTTTTGGATGAACGGTATCCACGCTTTGTGTAAACTATGATGATCTGTATTAAGCTCTGGTTTCTTGGATATAATAAAACATGCCTCCTTCACCGACTGATTTATTTGTCATTCTACCGTTACAAGATGCGTGCTGAATTTTCTATCGTACAAATGTTTTGATTCAGGCTTATACTAGAACCTGCTAAGCGGCACGTTTAAAAAACTGAGTTACTCTCCCAAAATATTCTTTACAAGTGCTTTTTTTTTTTTAATAATAATAATAATAATATATGGTTGTTCAGAAGCAATATTTGTGTAAAACATGCCGTTTCTATACGATCTCCCATAAGGGAAAATGCTTTCTAAAATTTTTAAACCTGTTTTTCTCGAAAGTAGATAAATGTTACTTATCAGGTTCTTGCATTCACCCCCAGAATGACAACTGACCTCATATAATCCTGTTTTTTACATGCGATCTGTGAAGTAACTTTTGTAACTAGTGGAAGACTTCTCCACATTTTTAGGGGGGCGCAAAGTGGGAGACATTTTAAACACTCTTTTAGCTTGTGTGTTTTTAAAGAAAAGGGCAAACTAACAAATTTGGAAATTTTATTATCGACAGACGTTTCGTTAACGTTGCTATTGTTAAGCTGTGACAACATAGCTGTTTGTAGCTGTAACAACTTGTAGGCTCTAATGAAGAACTTTTTCCAAGTGTTGGCTTTTACTATAAAGGAATTACTGGATTGTTGATGTACGTACAGCGTGCTTACAAGATATGATAGTTTGAAATTTGTTATTACCTCTAGATATTGCTATGTCTAAGTAGTTAACCCTAATCGAAATTTCTTTCTCGTGAGTATTTTTTAATTTTTGGTGGAAAGAATTTAATACACTGTTAAGATTTTGGTGCCATATTTCACCAGTAAACAATCATGTTTTGAGACCTGAAATAACTGGTCTACTTGGCAGGCCCTGTTTGAGAATGGTAGACCGAACACGATAGGTGGTATAGAATCAGGAACACTTATTGAAATTAACACAGAAAAAATTGCAGCCGCTCTGACCCGAGACTCAAACCAGAATCTACCAGATTCAGGAACAATTAATTAATCAGAAGTGAACACGAAAGGAGCTTACAGAGCCTGTCTAACCTGCCTGTCTATAGAATGAAGTTTGTTATCTGATAATTCTGTGTAATATGGGGTCTTAAAGCAGGCCTTTAATCTTGCTACTGAATGAATCTCTGGATATGATCACGAATTCCCTTTTTTTTATCACCCTACGAACAGGACGATGATACAGCCATTTTGGAAATTTACGTGATTGTGTTTGTATTTATTTTTTTACATCAACGGACGGTTCGAAGAATGTACAACTGTTGCTTAACGCACGTTTACACTGCCTGAATTCTTCACTGGATGGTAGCTCGAGTAAAAATGTTGTTTGCTTTCAATGGCACAAACAAACTAATCAATTAGAGGTGAAGTTGAATGCAATGCAAATTTTATACTTTTATGAAACAGAGGCAAGAATTTAGCAGGCAGGTCATGATTTGTAAGGTTACGAATCAACTTATCATTGGTTCAGGTAACCACCCTCCACTGAACGACCTAACCTCTTGCTGGAGTTTTCACATTTTGATTCTATATTTGGTGCTGAAGTCCAAATCTATACGAGTTTCGAATATATTCCATAGGACAGCCGATAATTTTTGAGTGCAGAACAAAAATACTAGCACTCTTTTTTTCAGGCTGTTCACATTTTCCTATACTTACAACTAATAAGGTCTTTATGAAACAGATTACACTTGCAGAAATAAAACAATTTAAACATAAACATTCTGGGAAAACGTTAGAATGTAAAGAAGATTTTAAGAATGTGATATCTAATGATAGCAAAATAATTTTTGTTCTATGGTATTAAAAAAAAGTGTATTTTCGTCCTAATATGGGACGGAAACAATTTTACTGAAGTCATTCTGCGTGGAAAACAGTGTTTAATGAATATATGTACTTACAGTTATGATTTACTTTGTTCACAAAATCGGTTGTAACATGTGTTGACATCCAAAGCGGCGCAGTAGTGCAGACTTGCGATTTGAACAATTTTAACTGCATTTAATATATGCAAAGTGAAAAAAAAAAAAAGTAAAGCTATGTGTGATACGCACGTGTCGTGAACGGTGGTGCATGTATTTTAGATTAATTAAAGACACGTTTTGTTCTTTCTGATAGAAAATGTGTTTTACCCGTTCAATGTGAAAATATGGCATGGTTACTACTGATTTCTTTTTTTTTTTTTTAAAAAAAAACATTCATGCACGTACCATTTTTTTCTCTAATAACGTTACCTGCTATTCACAATGCTTCCCCAAATTAAACCTTACTAATTACTCATAGATTCCGATCCTATCTAACTAGGAGTTCAAATGTGTAGTTTTTCGAAATGATGTTCCATACCTCTGTTGACCGAACCTCCGCTGATCTCCGCAGGTGGTCCCGCATAGCTCGCGTCTTCAGCTGGTGAGCCTTTTTTCTCTTAGATTCAACAATAACATCCTGGAAGGAACAGAAAAGAATATGAGCTAATGGCCATATGCATGTAAAATGTATGTTTAACAGAATGAAATACACGATTTATGTGACTTTACCGAAATGAATTCATCCGGTTCAAGCCTTTCCGTTTTGGGTACTACAATAATTGTTTCAATAAATTGTAACGTAAATACTACGCTGCGCAAGTTACAAAATTAACACAGAATAAAATCTAAACCTAACTACGACACATTGTATATTATTATACAATCATGACATTTTTGTAGCATGTTTATTAAACCCTGTACGGCTGCAATGCTAAATTTGGTGGTTATACAACAGTGGTTCAAACTATGGATGACCAACTTATAACAAGGAATTTTTTAAGAAAAGAAAAATCAAACTGACTTGTTCAAAAAGGCATTAACGAAATTTTTTATACGGACCCTTAGGATTTTAGACTTTCTACAAATCTGCACATTAGGTTTCAGATTTCGGACCCGAAACTCAAAAACTGGCTCGTGTCAAGTGGTGTAAATTAATACTCAAAAAATTCAACCTAGGTAAGTCAAATTTCGTGTACTACATCGTTATAAGAGATGAAACATGGATTTATTCCTACGAACTCGAAACTAAACAGCAATCCACTGTTTAGGTGTTTCAAAGTAAGCCGAAACTAACAATAGCTGTTCGTTCGAGGAGTGCTGCCAAGCAAATGATTGCTTGTTTCTTCGGTTATACCGGACATGTGCCAACCATAGTTTTAGAAAATCGAAGGACTGTAAATGCTGAGTGGTATACAACAACCTGTTTGCCAGAGGCCATTAATGATTGCATAAAACAAACCCAAATCGTCGAATCACAACAACAACGCCAGCTCCTACTCAACACACAACTGTTGCAATAAAATTGATTTTTTTGTGCAGTAAAAATGTTGAACTAATGATTTATTATCCGTATTCACCCGATTTACTGTGTATGACCTAATGACTTCTTTTTGTTCCCAAACTTTACAAAGAAGATGCGTGGTAAGCGATATGGGTCACCTGAAGCAACTGTTGACTCATTCCGAACAGCAGTTTTTGAAATACCAGACTCCGAGTGGAAAAAATGCTTTCAAAATTTGTTTGAGCGTATGCAAAAGTGTACCGATCTTAAAGGTGAATACTTTAAAAAGCAATAAAGCCATTTCCAGAATTTTAATGTATTTTTTCATATTGGTTGCAGAAACTTTTCCAGCAGACCACGTAACCATGTGGAAATTAGTTTCCTTAGATATTGCTACGCAGAAAGCAGTCGTTAAAACGAACTTTCCAAACAATCAAAGCAGGTTTTTTCCTAAGCTCTGTTTAATATAATGTGTAAGTGCACAACTTCTATCCGTTTTTACATGTCACAGATTAGAGGAATGCTTACCTCACAGATGGTGCTTGCGTGAAACGGTAACCACGTAATCGGAGGAACATTAGAGCAGGCAAAGGTAGTGAGTGTGTATGAGCAGATAGGGACAGGGTATCGTGTCGGTGAAATGGGAGACCGATAAGGTGCACATCAGACACTGTTTACCTTTTGAGTTCGATAAAGGCAGTAATGTGCCGCAACATTAGGTACGTAAATGAAGATGCAGTTGATGATAGCATATGTCATCGGTAGCTTCGAAAACTCAGTGACAGAGATAGAAGCTGTCATCAATTACGGTCAGGATGCCCATCAGTGTTTTCCGAAGAAGATATCAACCAATCCATACGAAACAGGCGGAATCCAATCGTACAGGAATTAGCGGAAATCTATCAGGTTCACAGGATAACAGTTGAAAGACGGCTCGAATCGCCGTTTCACCCAAAAGTTCGATCGCTGGATTCTACATCAGCTGAGTGCAACTCAACGGGAGGGGTGTGTCGCAACCTATGATTCCTTGTTTTCCCATACAAAAATGACCACTTCTTCTTCTTGACATTAGTAGAGCGCTCACTTCTGATGCGTGGGGTCACTGATTCGATCCCGGTTCGTGCCATGTGGGCTTAGTGAAAAACACAATGTTCGTGGGTTCTCCAGTTTCCTCCCACTTTCTTCATTTCACCAATTCACCCATCATCATCCATTTGACCTGAGCCAAAGTTGTCTTAAATAAATTCAATTGGCACGCATTGTCACGGGTGCTAACAAGTGGGTTCTGTACTGAAACGTAAAACGTCGAAGGATTATGTGTCGCGTTTCTGAACCGCATCGATCGACGTCCAAGCCAGAACTTCACCCCAACATGATGATAAGTGTGTGGTGGGATCTGAAAGGCATACTTCACTGGGACGTCTTGGAACCTAACAAAACCATTAATGTCAACAGTTGGACAGACCGCCAGCAGAAATGTGATAGAAGCGGCCAGGACTCGTCAATCGCCAAGGAGTTATCATCCACCATGATAATGCCAGGCCACATGCTACTGTCATTACACATGAAAAATCGATGGACTTTGGTTGAGAGGTTTTACCCCGACCGCCCCATAATCCTGACTTGCACGTACTAAATATTTATTTTCAGCTTATATCTCGAGAAATAATACAGTTACCTTTAGATTCCATACTTCCATTCTTAAGACATCATTTCAAAGAGTTCCAAGTTAACTTACCCCGATGTATCGATGATACATCTTCTTTTCTCTAACAAGTTCCGGCGACAAAGCTTTTGGGTACTTCATTGTAACAGTTTCTTCTTCCTTAACAATCGGTACGTAACCTCCTATTGCAGAGTCCGATGGGGATGAATCACTTTCCAGACCTGAAAAAAAAAAAAAAAAGAAACGTAACCATATTACACAAGGCAGTACACTACCAGTAATCAGAGAAATCAACTACAAATATTTTCGAGTTAAAGCTTAGTAAGTATAGCATACATTATATATGGCAACACTAAATATTTCAGACAGTGATCTGCTATTTCTAACGTACGTTTCATGACTTTCAAGTAATTTAATACTAAATATTTATTGCAATGTAAGAAAAAGATAATAGTGCTACAACATCCACGAAGATATTCTTGCCATGATGATTCCTTTTTTCATGTTCGAAACGCGTTTTGTCAAACAGCAGGCAGGGGCAAGGTTTGTGGAACTCTGGAATAAACCAACTGTGTGTAAGTAAATATTTTAATAAAGATTTCGTCCCCACCCCAACCCCAACACCACCAGTTTCAAAATTTTGAATCAACACTAGCTGATTACGAAGGAAATATTGAAATCTGTCTTCTCAGCGGAGGAGGGACATCAGTAACTTTCACAAAGGAGACAATTCTAATAAATGAGCCGCTTGGGGTAACAAACTGGTAAGCCCCACAAGATTTTTTAGAAATTCGAAGGAAAACAAAAGTCAAATGTCTGTCTTCATCTGAAAAAATAATTAATTATGGACACAAAATTTTTGTGTCTAACGATTGTATTTATATCTGAAAACGGAATTCTGGCAACCACACTTTTAAGATTTAGAGATGATTGTGATTAGAGATGTGTGATTAAAGATGCATTCTCTTTTGCGTGTACTGAGAAAATTTTCAGCTAGCGCGCACCATTTTGTTGTCCCGAACCGATCATATTTTGACTCAATGTTTGTTTTCAATACTATACAAAATGGCTTCACTCTCTAAAACAGAAGCTATTGTGTTTGTGCAGTAAAACACTAAAAGCGCGTTATAAATGTTATATTGTTCAGACGCGAACTACCTGGGGGGGGTTAGGGATTTGTACTGAAAACTAAATGTTAGAAGTATTTTAATTATTGCAAACGTTACTTACGTGTTTTCCGCCCCAATTCGAGTAAAATTAATATTATACATTTCAATCTATGCTACGACTGTCTTCAGGACATCAGACATATATTTAGCTCATTTTAGTGCAAAGGCATTTAATAAACTTTTGTTAGTTTTAAAGTGGCCTTTAGTTGGCCTAGTATTTAAGTAAATGATTTGCGAATCTCAGCAAATTTACTATATGATAGGGTTTAAAGAAAAACACGATTAATCTTACGTGTAAATTCACGATGAATGAAATGGTTTCAGAGGGGTATACACCGTAATTAAGTTCAAAAAAGAAAACAATTTACAATGTTTCCACGAATCAGCTTTCCTTCTATAACAACGTCTGTGTTTTCCTTTCTTTCTAATTGTAAATTTTATAATCACACTGGCCCGTTTTCCGCAGGCTACATCTTTTTAACGAAATATTCTAGGATTTAAGTTGACTAAGATAAATTTTAGTTCATTTCACTAGGATTTTTCAGCCCTCAAAATTGTACTATCAATTTGGAAAAACCCTATGACAATATTCCATAAAGTATGAGAGCTATTGTGGATACGCGGTCGCTCAGTGGTAGAGTACTCACCTCTGGTTCGTGGGTCCCCGATTTGATCCCGACTCGAGCCATGTGAGCTTTGTGGTGAACAAAAACCATCTGCGTAGGTTTTCTGTGTTCTATCGTTTCCTCCCACTTACTTCACTCCACCAAGTCTACCATCATCATCCATTCGGTCTGATCCAAAGTTGTCTAAAGGTCTTAGATAAAATTCAATACAATAAGAGCTATTTAATACATAGTAGATACGCAGCTTTGCATTTTCATCCTTCAGCATACACATAGGTAAACTTTATGCTTCTCTTGAGTATAATTTGCTTTTGCAATATGTGAAGAAGTAAAATAATTTTATACAAATACAAAAAGTAGGTAATGGTACGAAACAACAATTTTTGTTTTGTACACAAACACTCGATTTTCTGTTTTCTTTGTGTTCGTTTTCATATGTATTACAAAAATAAACATATTTGTAATACAAACTGTACTCGCGTGTCATATGAAATGAACCAAACAAATAATTTGTTAAAATTCTTGATCGATCAGTTTGGTTTCGGTTTAAATCATAAGAGCCTATCATCACATAAGGACTACAAGGTCAATTTCAAGTTTACATATGATTTAAACCACAGAATGATTAAAAATACTGTACACTTTCTTTATTTTTTAAAAATAGGTTTGGTTTAATCATGATTTAAATCAATCAACCACGCTGTATGAGCGCTCAAAATTAAACGGATGACTGTTATCAACTAATAATTAAACAACTCGCACTTACTTTTACTCAACTCTGATCTTTATATTATTGTTATATTATTATTATTTACTTCTATGTATTATATGCTTTACTACATAGCATGTATACATAGTTTCAACGAATGTAACCAATTAGTGGTTAATTACCATGACTGGCATAAGAAAAGAAAAGGCATTACACCATATATTTTCACCGTGTATATCACGGAAGTAAAAGCACTGAAAATGATCCACTCAAAAGGACATATCCAACTGGGCCCAATTTTAGAGGACATAGCAAACGACCTCAGTTAATAGTAAACGACCACATGCATGATCACAGTAGGTCCCTATTCAATTTAACGAAGACAAGTTATTTATTGGTAGCTCTGAGAGTCTTGTTCTCGGATGCGATAACCATAGGTTGGTTGTAATCGTTCACCACAGCACTGACGAGTGACAATGCCTAGAAAAAATCTGAGGACCCATTCATATAATTGAATTAATTTGAAAAGAGTCGTGTTATTGACCTGGCTGCGGCAGAATGATCGATAGAAGCTGTTCATGAATTACGAGATCCGCACCGCGTGTAGACGTTGAAAACAATGGTAAGAGGTGAGGGGCCCAGTGAAGCACTTCTCCCCATGATGAAAGACAGACAGGTATGGCACCCAACTTAATTTAAATAACGATGTAGCAGGTTTATACGATGCTCCAGTGTCAAGAAAATCCATATCGTGCAGCTTACATGTCTTGCTTTCATACATAATCACTGTCAGAAGCGTCTCGAATAGTGCGGCTACATGCTCTTCTGAATGATCTGGTGTCCCTTTAGCGGTTTGTCCTGCGTGTGATTAGTTAACAGTGATGACGTAAAACTCAGAAAAGGACTAATATACAGTGTATCCCGTTTCGTTAAACTGCTACAAACCCTGGCACAGCCATAACAATATGGCACCTTTAGTTTGTCATCCAAGGTTTTGACAACAGCAGGGTATGTTGCGAAGTCCCTACAGCCCGTATTGCTACCCTTTTCTTCTAGAATATTTTGCAGAATCTTCCAACAAGATAATGCCAGAGTAGACACTGCATCCAAGGTGTTAACTGCCTGTCATGTCTCTCAAGATTCCTGGCCATATCACCCATCGACTGTCGGAAATGATGCGTGGCTGCGCAGACACCTTTCAAGGTTCTGACCATGCAAGTTCATCAGGTTTGGCTGCATATCACTCAGGATGGCATTATGCACCTTTACGACGGTTTATATTGCAACCTGGAACCGTGTCGACGGAAAAGGTGGTTCCACAACGTACTTATTGCTCACGCACTAATTTGGCACTGTCTGTTACCAAATCATTATCAACTGACATTGGGTCACACAATAGTAGTGCCCCCCTTATTCGTAGGGAATAAGTTTCCAAATCTACCGTAGACAGCTAAATCAAATAGTAGCGAACATCACGTAAGGTTGTTTTTCGTGTACAATGAAATTCAATTTATAAATTATACAAGATACAAACAACAATAATTAAGCTATTTGTCACAACATACTGCAATATAAAGTATGTGAAAGTGATCCCTCTCACTCAAATGATTAGAATTTCGAATTTTTTACTTAATTACCCACTCTATTTTTCGGACAAAGTAAACTTTGGATATCAAATTACTTTACACCAAGTACCTCGCTAACTGAATGCAAGCTTTCTTTCTCTGTTTCTGCAGCAAGCAATTGACCTGCATTTTTCACGTTGGATGTTACCGTTTCCTTTAAGAACCTTTTTCCTATATTCAGGATCATTGTATACATTTCAGAGTAAAGAAAGCTAACAAGGATTTGTCAGATTTCTTTCTAAATCCACAAAAACGGACTGCAAAGAGGATAGCTTTGCTCCAAGTAACTTATTAGTCAAAAATGTAATTACACTCCGAAAATTATTTTTTTTTTTTTTTTGGGGGGGGGGGTGTTTGCTTGAACTGCTTCCATGCATGTTTTTAAGTAAGGTAATATCTACAGTGCTTTTCAAATTACCTTTGTTTTCTCCACCCATCTAATGGAGCACATCTTTAACGGAAATACTATAAAACATGTTAGATTTTATACTAGGCTTTTCTTGAAGGAAAATCTTTACTCAGATACTTTGTGTGCTAATTTGTAGCAATTATGCACAAAATGAAAGGAGTTTGTTCTAATTTCAAGCAATGTAGTATCCGAAGCTTCATCATCACCGGCCATAAATTTTTGAAAAAATTTCAGGAATTTTATGTTTACATTTAATCCATCTGTTGCTATCTGACAAACATTTCAAGGTGGGAGGCCTAACTCAGACACTGCATTGCTAAATGCATTATGCAAATCATTGGCACTTAATGACTCAAGAAAAATAGAAGTTCAACTGTTGCTTACTTCACTAGACACCTCACAATAAAATCGAACAATAATGTCTATTTGTACCTTCTGGAATACCTTATTTAAACTTTAATGTATTAACAAGCGGAAGTAGTCACATGAAATTAACTGTTTCACTAACTGATTCTGAAAGTAAGTCTGTAAGTTATGTTGTATGCTAATTTGTCTTTGTGCAGTTGAAATTTACTTGCAATCACACTACGTGGAAACATTAAAGGAAAAAGACCAGCCTTTCGACTACAGTCTCTTCAGAAGAGTGACACATAACTGTTACTAATGCCCACAGAATTTCCCGGGACTAAGCAATAAAATACGAGATTTTCCCGTGACTTCAGTGACCTAAATCTCATTCAGCAACTTTTCCTTGACTTTCCGGGCTGGTAGACACCTTGCTATATATAAGTTCCATAAAAAACTAGAATGTTTACAAATATCATGAACACTATTTGCTGCGAACAGCTTATCCACAATAACTATTAGATTACGCCACCCACCACTTATTTTCCTATTCGTGAACGAAGAGTTTATAAATTTTGTAAATCATGAGTCTAGAATAGATGAGAATAAAATTAGATATTATTTTCCTAATGTCAATTTTGATGCGACAGTTGCGGACTTCCGGAATATGTGCTCGAAGGTTAACATGCAGGTGTTTCTATAGGTACAAAGGTATATTGAAGGAATGTACGAATACATTAATAACACTTTCAATCAGAACGTTCCTAAAACTATACTGAAAACAATTATAAAAAATAGAGATCCTTGGATGAACAAGGATTTGAAATCGCTTATAAATAAGAAAGCTAGATATTTTATAAAGTACAAAATGAACAACTGTGGTATGAAAAGTTTGCTTCTTTACGTAAGAGTGTGAAGTATTTGTACAAACTACTAAGAGATAATTATTCCAGAAGGTTGAAAGAGGACTTTTATGGCCAGGGTAACTGGAAGATATTTAATACGCATAAAAAAGAGAACACTATAAATTGTATTCATCTGAGCAATAGTATAATTACTGACAGTAACGAAACTGCAAAAGCATTCAGAAAACACTTTGCAGAATTATTCGGGGTACTTGGTGAACAAGCTACAATCGAAACTCAAGATGAAATAAACAGTAATGTAATACATATTCCAACTATCTCAACTAATGAAGTGGCTTTAGAAATAAAGAAATTGAAAAGTAATATACGACGCTTGGTCAGGATGGAATACCGAATTACGTTATAAAATAATGTGTCTCATACCTAGTCCCAGTGTTAATATAACTATTTAATTTATCATTAAAGAAAGGAATCTACCCTAATGAATGGAAAAATGCTTTCATTATTCCAATTTATAACGCCGTAGATAGATCGTTCTCTCTAATTACAGACCAATAACTATATTAAACACTATCACTCGATTATTTGAATCAATTGTATGTTAACATTTACAATTTAATTTAAAACAGGTGCTCAAAGAACAACAGCACGGGGTTTGTTACCGGGAAATCGGTTGGTACTCATCTTGCTCAAATCACTAGTGAAGTACAGAATATTCTCTCTTAAGAGGTCGCAATGCAAATGTTTTTGATAGTGTCAATCACCAAATCTTACTGAGTAAACTGGTAAAAGTTGGTCTTTCACCTAATTACATTGCAAGTTATCTATCGAAGAGAATCTATACAATAAAAATAGGAAACCTGACATTCGAAATGGAGAACGTTCAAAATGGTATACCACACGTTCTCTCCTGGGCCTATTACTCTAACATCTTTATATATGACATATGTGATGGTATAAAAAAATTAGTCATTATTATATGCAGATGATTTAAAATATATAGAGAAGTTAATAATGTAAATGATAATAAACTCCTTCAAGAAGATCTCAATAGGTTATACTGTTGGTGTACACGGAATAAAATTAGTATAAATGTGCTGAAAACGAAATTTGCAAGTTTTACTAACAAAGTGCAATATTATGTTAGTAAGTATATGATAATAAGGGGCTCCACAGTCTAGTGGTTAGAGCGTTGGACTCATGTCCGCGTGGTCCCGGGTTCAATTCCCGGCTGGAATCCCACTTTTCGGCGTCCACCCAGCGTCATGAGGCAAACTGGGGAGTCACGTGAATAAAGACGTGACGGCCACACTCTGTCTGGTAAGCCCCTGATACGCCTGTTCGTCGTTAGGTACGCGCAGTGCTGACCACACAGCCGTTACTCAGGTGGACATAGTTCCACCAAACACGGACAGATGGAGTTGGGGCAGGCTCAGAGCCTATAGGCCTGTTACACCAGTGGTGGTGGTTGTTTGAAAGTATATGATAATAATATAAAGACAGAGAAAACTAGCACACTCAAAGATCTGGTGTACTCTTCGATGCAAGTCTTAGTTTTAATAAATATATAGATAGCATGACATGTGATGCCAGAAAAATGATATCGTTCATTTATAATCAATGGAATGGGTTTATGAATACGGATACTTACATTAAATTGTAGTGAGACCAAAATCAGAATATTGCACTCTAGTTTGGAATGACCTAACCAAAACTTCGTAGAACAAAACATAATCAGTACAGAAAATGTTTATTAGAATACTATGTTATAAATTTAATTTACCGTATTTTAATTATGATAAGTACTGGTGTGAGATATTTAACTTGAAACTCTCGAATTAAGGCGAGAAAACTTTGACAAATAATATACTGGCAAGATTTTAGATAATAAAATACAAAGTATTTATTTGATAGAAAGCTTAAGATTCAATGTACCCTTGTACAACAAAAGGAAATTGTATCATCTTACAACCACTGTAAAAGGCTGTTTCATTCTCAAACGCCTGATTAGAAGCTACAATGAGATATGATAAATTTACTGTTTGTTTGGAAAGAAAGTGTTTTGTAATTATAATTGATTTCTAGTTAATATTTAGAAGAATATTATGTTCCTGTGTACTCATACTGTAATATGAGAGCTGACAGAGAGCTTATTATGAATTCAAGAGTTTATAATCATGAACGATACTCTTAATTTTTATACGTTCTTTCATTTGTCTCATTTTTGTACTTTTTTCACGTATGCTCATTAGAATTAGTGCTATATTGGGTAAGTATTACCTACTGTTCATAGCGCTTTAATAAATATTATAGACTGAAGAGCTGCTGTTGAAAACACTGAAAGTGCAACAACCAATAAAATGTATTTTTCTATGTTAAAATACTGTATTTCTCATCCCAAATACAGTAGTAAACACGAGAAGTCCAATATGTTACTGTAAGTAGTTCAAACGATACCTCAAAGATGGCAGCATATGTAAGTCCCTTGTAGTCAGATGAAAACAATGAAAGTGCCAGTGGTGATTTTGATATGGTACTGCATGTTCCCACGGTAGACATACAGTATTTTCATCTTACACGTTACTGGCCCCTACATTGTTTTCTTTTGTTTTTCAAATTTAGGTATTTTGTATCATTAATATTTCTATTCTTTTACTGTATTATAAAATATGTCATGTTTAATGTTAGAATACATGTATTGTTAATAATACAAATTAGAATGAGTTTATGTTCATATATTTTTATGCTCTCCTGCAACATTTTTAGATTTGGCACTTTCAGTGTTTTCTACGACAAGTCTTCGATTATTGTTATTATTATTTTATTATTTAATAATAATATTATTATTATTATTATTATTATTATTACATTCTCTGAGAAGGAAGTTTATTCGAGGTATGCAACAATGAACGTCAACATGAAATGGGGAAATGCCCCGAAGCGTAGGAATATTGGTAGTTTTGCTCTAGTCTCAAGGTCCAGGCAACATTTAAGAAAAGATTATAACATGAAATGGTTCAATTGAAACTTGACATTTCAATAAATTAGTAATATATTCTCCAATAATAGAAAGTAGAAACCAATCGTTTACAACATTGTATATTTTTAAAAAAATGTAGTTTCAAAGAGGGAACGGAGGAATACCTCTATCTGAATACAACGAGGAATATAGTAGACGCAACGAACTTTCTGTGTTAGGAAATTTCGTTACGATGTGTTATGAAGGAATGTTGTCATTACGTTTCCTCCATTAAAAGTTTCAAAGAACTACTACTCTAAATTTTAAAAGTTTTTTCGACCATTAATAGTGATACCTTTTTCGATATTCACTTTACATTCCACAATAATGTCACCTAGGAAACATGAAATCGACGTCAAGGTCATATTACTCGCGTTGCTAAACCTAATTATGAAGGTCAATAATTGTATAAGTATATTGCGTTATTTCCTGGTCTTTTTTAATAAATACAACGTGAAAGTGTTTGAAATTCCCAAAACATCGGGACGAATAATATACATTGTGTTGAAATGCATGCTTCGGATAATGTTCAGAATTTATTGAACATGCTATATTTTTTTTTATCTAGACTGATGAAAGTTGAACGTACTGTCTTTTTACTCAGAT
>JAGDQP010018193.1:0-37051 GCA_022664845.1 Lepisma saccharinum
GTGGTCGAGTGATACCTAGTGTCAACGGGTTTGATACAAGAAATAATTTGGGAAAACCTTAAAATTTCAAATTGTTCCATATTTAAAATGGCAATAAGATGCAAGTTCTAAAACGAAACTTCTATTCCTCACGCAGACAGCAAGAAGTTATTCTTCACAACGGAATCTATATCTAACTGTTGTTGTCATGATTCTTTTCGAAGTTCTATCGTACCCACAAGTAAGCTGCTATGTTAGTCCCATAGTTTTGTAATGCTAGGAACATTTCGAAACATTTTCTTTTTCTTTAATTTTCTTTATGAGGGTTTGCTGATGGATGTAAATTGCCAGTGTTGTGAAGAGGTTCCAAATTGGTGACAATGAGTTTTCCAGCATGTTCCTACGTACATATTTATTTAGGAAGAATACAACGGGCGTATGCCCAGTTATGGTATTCTGTAAAAAGTAAATTACAATTTAGTTTTTTTTTTTTGCATTACCAGGAATGCTTAGTAACATATAATCAGTCCCTACTCTCAATATTATCAACAAAATATGAACACAATATATACTAAACACAAGAGAAATACATCACAATATAAACTCAAATTTAAAATTAACATAGCTAATTCAAGTGCAGTAGTAATGCATACGTAATATATGTAAGTTAATACTATACAATGTAAAAACACAAAGTAAATATACAAATATAGATATAAGAATGAGATAAGACTGATAACACAAATATAATTAAATGTTTTATAATTCCCTTTTAGGTTTGTATGTGCCCATCGTAAGTTTTTTTTTTTTTTGGTCATCCCATGTTTGCTTGCTTTAGAATAATTTTATTAAATTATTCTGAAAACTTCTTTGGCTTTGATTACATATGTCTACCTCGTTTTTCATTCCACATAATTTATTGTACGAAAAGCACATTCTCCAAATGGGTGACTTTTTCAGAATCTCAGTTTGCGCTTTCCTACAGTGGAAAAGGCCTTTGTTATCCATTCGGGTTCTAGTATCCGGTATCCGAAATTGGATTTCAGAGAGTAAGTCTATACTATCTACGCAGTTATGAATTAATTTATAAAGAAAGAGTGAGTCAATTATGATGCTCCTGTTCTCCAGCGTAAGGAGTTCAAAATTCTGAATTAGGTTTACATAATGCTCAAATTTAGGATAAAAGCCAGTTGTTTTGTACGTTAGGAGTCTGAGGAACTTAGATTGAATCTTTTCTATTTTCTGACAGTTAATTTGAGTGGTGGGATTCCAGATGATGGATGCATATTCAAGTTTCGGTCGAACCAATGAATAATATAATTTTTGGTATGTACTAGTCATTCTGAAGTCCTTTGCTCTTCTATAAATAAATCCTAGAATTCTGAATGATTCTGCACTTATATTGTTTACATGACAATTAAACGTTAGTTTAGAGTCAAAGACAACCCCAAGATCTTTTATTATTTCTGGTCTTGGTAAAACTGTGTTGTTGATTGAGTAAGGAAACTGAATAAATTTTTGTCGTCTAGTAAATGTCATCGAAGTGCATTTTTTTATATTCAGGTCTAGTTTATTTCTGTGACACCACCTATTTATACTATCTAAATCTACTTGTAATTGATAACAATCTTTAATTGATTCAACTTTAGAAAATATTTTAAGTGGTCTAAAACCTCTAAATAGTTTCTACATGTTCAGCCTATAAATAAATAACTTAATACAATAACGCGTGTATCTTCGAAACTATAATCAGCAAAGTGTAACTGGAAAGACACTATTTAGTTGTTAAGGCATATGTACGTAGGAACACGCTGGAAAACTCGTTGTCAGCAATTTGGAACCTCTTCACAACATTGACAATTTACATTCATCAGCAAACTCTGATAAAGAAAATTAAAGGAATGTTTCGAAATGTTCCTAGCATTACAAAACTATGGGACTAACATAGCAGCTTACTTGTGGGTACGTTAGAATTTCGAAAAGAATCATGACAACAATAGTTAGATACAGATTTTGCTGTGAAGAGTAACTTCTAGACCTCTTGCTGTCTGAGTGAGGAATAGAAGTTTCGTTTTAGAACTTTCATCTTACTGCCATTTGGAATACGGAACAATTTGAAATTTTAAGGTTCCCCCAAATTATTTCTTATGTCAAACCCGTTGACACTACATATCACTCGACCACTTTTGTCATTTGACATTTTCACGTAGACCCTGACCTCCGTTTACTCCTCCTAGGGGACGCGGAGTGGAACTTTTATAGCTAAAAATGTTAGCCCCTTAAAATAATGAAGGACGTGTTTTTGCGTTTTTTTTTTTTTTTTTGTATTCCCAGTCGTTTTGAAGATACACGGGGTGGCAACGGCCTTTATGGACACGAAATGTGACCGCCGCCATTTTGGATGGGGTCAACATAGCGACTTGAAACTTTCAGCAAAATATTTCTTTCGTCAAGACCTTTCAAACGATATATTACTCAACCCCCTTTGCCATTTGAAATTTTCAAGTTGACCCCCGTACCCCTATTTGGGGGTTCTAAGGTGGAACTTTTATAGCTCAAAATTCAAGCCCCTCAATATAATGAAGGACGTGTTTTTGCGTTTGCTCACATTCGCAGTCGTTTCAAAGATACACAGGGCGGCAGCGGACTTCATGGACACCCTATATATATGATGTGTCATCGTTTTATTATTTTTTTTACAACCGAACAAGGTTGATTTTTTTTAATATGGTACAGTCACTTACAAAAAATTAATGGAGGTTGGAGTTGTAAGAAATAATAGTTCATTCCTCCAGGTGAATTGTTTCACTGTACGCTTAATATTGAGACAGCTAACATGATAATACAAATATGCGCCAAAACATGGCATGCCAGGATATTCCTCCGTTTCGTGCAAGAACTAATGATTAGGTGAGCATCGCTTAGAGAACCACGGGGTAGAGAAATGCCATCACATTAGGTTCTAAGAGATAGAAATTAATGCGAAGAAAACGAAAATGATAATGTGGACATCATGCAGGAACCGTCACTATGCATTGTTCATACACACACACACAGAGAGAGAGAGAAAGCATAGAAGACGGGGAAAGAGCGAAAGAGAGAGGATGAAAGAAGGAAAGAAATATGGCGCGTCATAGAAATAAATGGAATTTTAACTCTTATGAATACACAGTCTGCGTCTCTCTCTCCCTGCCCCCTCTCTCTGTCTTGTGTTTTTCTCTCCTTACGGGATAAGTCTCTTTCAGGATCAATCGCGAACATAATTTATAACGCTTAATTCCTTGAAGAAATTAATTGGATATCTAGGTGGGAATCGAACCAAAGGCCTTGAGAATGGAAGCATCATACGCTGTCCATTTAGCTACACAGACCATAACAAAGGAGTTGTTAAATGAGTCATTAAACTCGCAACTCTCAGCAGTTTATTTATATACATCCTAGCTTTCAGTACCTACCCTCCACGTTCCCATGGTCACTAATTTAAGATAATCTACGAAAAATGCAAAAGAACAATAATTAATAATAAATATGAACATATAAACATACATTTTGAAAAGAAAAGAAGAAAAAATCTTGCCCCCACGTGGGGAATCGAACCAGGGTTTTTATTTAATAATCCAACGTCTTACCAATACGCCAAATTTTCAACTGCAAATTGAATGCTTATCAGTCTTCTATACCGTTGAGTTATTTTTCCACTTCGGTAGCAATACTATCTTCCTGTCTCTAGTCGCAAGTAATGAAACAGGTATCTGGTTCCTGATTGGCCTCCTGCCAGCCAATCCTATACAGACTACACAAAGTGAACTTTTAATTAACAACATTCACTGATTCCCTTCCACCCCTGTTAGTACTACATCTATGCGTACCCCGAGGTAATGCAATATATATACAGGGTGTTCTAAAACAAGAACGACATACCTACCACACGAAATTCCTGATATGAAAATAAGAGAATAAAGTATAGACAATCGAGGCTGCACAATTGCTTCCTTTCGGCGCTATAGGGTTCTGAAAGTGTGGGGAAAATGAACTCTAAAGCTTGATAATTCCAGTACTATTAAGAGTAGAACTGAAGCGTCATGGAACCCTCATAGTCTTGAGAAGTATGAGAAGTGGTCTATCCAAAACTGCATATTCCAAAATTATGCAATGGACGCGCAAGGGATGCCCAAAGGAAGTAGGTGATTCCCAGACATTCTCTGGTGTAAATGTTGATAGAAATAAGCGCAAATAAGAGTCTATTTTAGTGATAAAAAGTACAGCAAAGTCGCTGAAATCTAATTTATTCCTGTTTGTTATGCACCAACGATTTTTTAAAAATCGTTTCGTAAAGGAATCTGTATGAAATATCGATTAGCCCTCCCCCTTAAATTTTTCCCCCAGCCTTAAGGTTTTCGGCTCGCTACGGACCTGAATGTTACCAATACGCCACCTACGGTCAAACATGGTGGGGAATCCATCATGAGGTGGGCCTATATGACAGCTAAGGGAATTGGGAAAATGCAAGTCATTGATTGTATCATGGACCAATATGTCTACAGTAGTCTTCTGAAAAGTATCGTGAAACAAAGTGCCCAGCAAGTGGGATTGCCATCTGTGTTAACATTTCAATTGGATAAAGATAGTTCGTGGGAGAACAAACTGTTATAAATTAATCCTATTCATGTCGTAAGTGCATTTAGGACAGTACCTATTGTATTGCTGTTTACTGTAATGTTTTCGCTATTTTACTGCTCATAATTCATCTATACGAACAACATTGTAGCTTTAAGGTCTAGTTAAATGCTTGATAAAGGTAGTGTCAGTAATGATAGTTGTTGTGCAGACAGAGTAACAGTGTAGCTCGAAATGGTAATGATTAAGATGTAAAAAAACCAAACCGAAATATGGAACTAAATGTTGAAGATATCTAAGTATAATATCCAAATATCGTACTGAAATATCGAGTAAAAACAAATTTCAATGTCAGAGTTTCGATTTTTTTTAGTATCGATTCGATCATCGGGATTTGGAACACCGATTTGGATTTCGATTGAGCCATATCTGAAACAATATCTAGTGATTGAAATTTATGGCCTGTAGGCATCTAAGGCTTAGTCCGAAATAGGGATGGGGAAGGTGTCCGCCAGGGCCTATGTTGAAGGTGCCTTTCCGGCTTTTGCCTGGTGTGACTGAGGAAAAACCTGTTAGTATGGTCGGCCGCTGGGATTGAACCCACGACCTTCCAAATGCTACGCCAACGTTCTACCACTGAGCTACTTCGGCATGGTACTGTATTTGCTAGGGATGGCCACGAGTCGAGTCTATGTTTTTCGGGTCGAGTTTGATATTTGGCTCACCCGTGCGACTCGTTTTAGCTCGTTTTTAGTACAGTTAAAATAAGCCAAAAATAGACCCAAAAATGGAAATATTCCTGCATTCATGAAACTTTGATAATAAGTTTGTAAAGTATGCCCAGTCCAAACCACTGAAGCTAGACAAACGAAATTTGATATGCTGAAGTATCATCAAGGGAAAAATTACAAAATTTGGAGAAGATCGTCATCTTCAATTCAATATGGCGGACAAATTATATACGGTATATAAAAAGAACACACTCAGGTCGAACCGCTGGAGCTAGAGAAACTAAATTTGGCATAAATATGTACGTTAAATCAAGAGTACGTTACGAGAAAATGAGGAAATTTGAAAAAAGTCGCCATCTTGAATCCAATAGAGCCGATTAAAGTATATGTGCATATCGGCCATACTGGATCTAATATGGCGACTCTTTTCAAATTTCAAAATGTTATGGTAAACTAAACTTGATGACAAACCTTCATGCCAAGTTTAGTTTCTCTGGCTCCAGCGGTTCGACCTGGACATATATACGTTTGTTGGCCATATTGGATTCAAGATGGCGATTTTTTTTTAAATATCGTAATTTTCTCGCAATCTACTCTTGATGGTACACATTTATGCCAAATTTCGATTATCTAGCTCCAGGGGTTCAGCCTGGGTGTTCTACTGTTCTGTTATATATATATTATTTGTCCGTCCTTTTGGATTGAAAATGACGATTTTCTCCAAATTTTGTAATTTGCCCGTAATCTACTCTTGATGATACATCAGTATATCAAATTTCGTTTGTCTAGCTTCAGTTGCTTGGACTGGGCATACTTTACATGTTTTTCCGCAATTTTAATTCAAAATTGCGACATTTTCAAAATTTTTATATAAGTAACTTTGTAGGAAATTTACATTATGAATTCTCTCAAATTTGCAATTAAAAAAAATGTTCTCTAAATCCTACAGGAATGGAGTTCTGTGCTAAAATCTGCCTTTCAGCCGCCATTTTCCAAGATGGAGGCGCGAGCGGCTGTCCCCCGACCCAAGGTTACAAATTTAGCATTAGTTAGGGCTCTTAAGTGTACAGTCGTGCCAAATTTCAAAACTCCTAAACCTTTTCACCCAAGAAGTACCTAATGACTGGACTATATGAGGATGTCATGTAATATCCTGACGGATAGCGGATTATTTTCGGATGTCGGCTAATATTCTGATGACGCATAAAATCCGGATGGTTAAATGGATACCGGATAATTTGTTATCTGGTTGTCCGGAAATTTAAGCCATCTCAAGAAGACAGCATAGAGACATTAATACTGTAGGATTTGTCTCGTTTTAGCTCGACTCGACTTGAAACTCGAGTGAATTTCGAGTCGAGTTTCAAATCGAGTTGAAAGATTTCTCTTACGAGTCGAGTCGAGTTTAACGAAAACTCAACTCGAACTCGCTCGTGTCCATCCCTTGTATTTGCTTTTTTTCATCAAGCGGTAGAACAGCATAGAGCTATCGACATTTGAAATTAGGGATATCTGTTTCCTTGAGTTTTATTATTTTTTAAAAACAAAAATATTTTATTTATTTATTTTGTGTTTGCAGCAAGAAACTGATGTATTTATGACGCGAAATTTTATATCGCGAGATTGTCATACAATTTTTGTGTGCGGTTCTTATCCATGTAATATAAACCTTTAGTATCGGTACTTTGAGATGCTAGTAATATTTCCAAATAGGCCTAGTTGTGCTTTTATTTATTGTTTTTCGGTTACGAAGCTGGAAACTTTATTGAAACCAATTGTAGCAGGAAGTTTTGTTCATGCGCTACGTGCTAATAGATATCTACAACGATCCCCCGTCCCCCATGCATATTGGATGTGTGCTCAGATAAATTTATGTTCGTATTCTGCTTCTTTTATCTGTCGTACGTGCATGCTAGTGTTGTTTCATACAGTCACGTCAGGTTGATTGAACCTAGTTAAGACTTGAGTAAACTTAATCAAAAAATTATCTTTGTTTTGAATGTTTATTTGCAACTAGCTGGACTTAACTTCATTCTGGAGTTGTTTCCTTTGAAATGAATGAACCTAATTGAGGAGCGGTTTTTCAAAATCCGAGAAATGCTTCAAAGAAAGTGCTACACAAGACGCTATTTTATCTAATTAAAAGGCTGCACTCCAACCCTCAAAAATCTTCAAAAGAAACTCCATGTTTTTCATTAGAGTATTAATTTAACTATCTGAATATCACGTCCGGATTTGCATGGTTATGTCCTTTTTTTTAGAAGGCATCTTACTAGTCTTCTATAAGAATAAATTCATTTGTCGAGGTTTGAGAAAAGTTCCTCAATTTAGCGAAGTGGAAATAAGTTTTATCCGTACAACAGCGCAGTAATGTGGGTTGCATACATTGCACTTTCATTATTGGCAGCTTCCAAATCTGAATGGAACGAGCAATGGATTATTTCAAAATTCAAAGATATTTTTTACTGTTTATCATGAGAAAAATTATCTTTACTGACGGTGCTTTTTCTGCGATGTAATCACAAGCATAGGCATTTTCATTCTTATTCATAGTTTTTTTTGTTTGTTTTTTAAATGCATTTTGCTTCAATTTTTTGTTGTGTAATATACATTTTAATTTGTGCTCTAGCCAGTCTACAAGGCCTATCTATTACCGTTTTTATTCTATACGTGACAAGACTTCAGGGTGGTCTAGAGGTTAGCACGTTCGCTTTCTGTGCGCGTATTACGGGTTCAATTCTGAAGAGGAAGTAAAAGGAAAAAGAGAATCCTCAGGAGGAATTCAAACACGAAAGTTCAGTTCAGTCAGAAGTCCAGCGCCTAGCCGACTGGACTCAAGTGCCAGTTATAAAAAAAACACTAGAAAAAAGACAATATAGCGAGTCAGAAATAGGTTGTCCGCGAAGACAAACTAAATTACTAACACGATTACGCCACTTTTTACTGTCGTGTGCGGCTGTTCCATGGCGTATATGATACCAAAAAAGAATATACTAAAACTGCATCATCTTAAGGGCCCTGGCCTGTAAAATGGCATGAAAATGTTGCTATAATGCACTGCCATTGAAATCTGAACTTCCGTCCTTGCGACATAATTTTTCTTGTACTTCAAATAGGAATTTTATAATGAACACATCGTTCCAACATTCTCTTCTTTTAACATTATATACTTCTTGGTTCCATTGTATTTAAAGACAACTCAGCAGAACTGAAGACCGCCGAGTTTCTACCTAGTGTAGTTTAGCCCATTTGTAAAACCAGCTATATCAAAAAATGTAAGAGTTGGCAACTGTTGGTATCCCTGGATTATTCATCCCTTTGATTTCAAGGAGTCTATGATCAGGGTGAAACGCGCGTTATTTGCCCTTTAAATTTTAAAGTAAAAATCCACTGTGGTAAAAAACTAAAAAATCTTTTAGTTTTCTTCATTTTCCGGTAAAATACCAGACTGCGTGTGCTGGTTCTACAAATGAGCTGATCAGTGTGGAAATATAACGTATGTGTAGCTTTTACCATTTTCCAGTATTTTTTTAAACTACGTTTATTAAGACATTCTGATTAGGCTTGATATGTGGAACACGCCCTTTCATTTGTTAACAGGAGTCTGAAATCACTCTGCAAGAAAGAAAGAAAAAGTTTCAAGCACATATACTGAATGTGTAATTAAGTAGCGCAATACCGGCTTCTTTTGAGTTCCTACTTGTCCACGTGATTTCTGTGCGATAGATCCCTGGTTCTGTTTCCAGAGAGGCTCTCAATTTCCGAATTGATTCAGTACTACTATACTAATTGAGGAGCTATTCAATTTTTGCAGTAGCGGTCTCCGTTCTCCAGCCAGATAAACATACATGATAAGCTCTTTAAACGAAAAGCACTTGGCCAATTTAGTTTAATACTCCTTGAAATCCCATAGTTTCCTGGCCCTCGAAAATTATTACTTCGATTCCTGTAGGATCGCTTCACGTTATCAAATTTGGTTGTGAAAGATTTTTTTTTTTTTAATCCCACTGATGATGCGGATGTGGTTTCCTGTATGTGAAAAGGCAAATGATGAAAAGAAAAAGTCGTAAAATTAGTGTAGTGTTGCTTGATAAGCGTTGAAACTTCTTTAGTACAATGTATTTCAAGTACTGATACTGAGGTGGGAACGAAGAGAGTACTATTATCGGGCGCGACGGCCTTGATCCGTGTTATCAATTAAAATTCAAGTCAGCTGTTAACAGAGAAATCCCGACACGGCATGTGGTTGCGTCAGCGGTAGTTTCTCGGGGTGCAATATTCCACGTCGTGAGTTTTCACTGTTACCGCGATTCAGTACTGACTACGTGCACGTGATATTTCGTCTCGCGCCTTCCTATGACGAAGATACCCGAAAGATGTCGAATTTCTCCGAAGACGTAGCATGGAGAGCAAGTGTCGCTCCTTTACGATGTTGTGGATCATGCGAGGGTTAGCGGGGAGATGTTTACGTCGAAAGGGGTGAAAAGAGTGAGAGTGACTGTAAGATAAAGTAGGTCCGACTTCACGTACGGAGCTCAGTCGTACAGTAGTATTTCCCCGCCGTGGAAGCTGGTAGCCTAGTTACTTAGCATTCAAATACACTTGACACACTCACTGTTGATATCGGACGAAATCACAAGTGCTGCGTATCCACCCCTCTCAGAGGGGAAACAAAAACTTCTGTTGTGCATAATATTGAATTATTCAAGGTACCTGTCAGTGCGTTACAACTTAGATAAACTATTCAAACTTGAAAACATCAATTACTACTGCACATCAGTGCCAAGGTTCCTTTGATAGCCGCGTGTTTCAAGACTTATCATATAAACAAGAGTCTACTAAGACTCAATAGAATTGTATTTTACAATACACATCAAAAGGTAAGTAGGCCTAGTTATTTTATGGTATTTTGCTATTATTTTCTTTGTGGTGAGTGCCTTTTCCTTCTTCGTGATGAGATAATATTTGCTTTCTTTCGTGGTTTCGTGAAGACATTATCATCGGTTGGAGAAAGTGGTAAAGCTTCTTTTATAAACTTGCTGAACTACTAAATGAATGAGTGTGTTCTTTGGAAAACAGAGTGGCATGTTAACAAAGCTGCCGAATAAAAAAGAAAAAGAAAACTGCGAAGAATACGAGAGAAAAAGCTAAGACGAATTTCACTTATTATTCAGCTTAATGTGACGAGTAATATGCCATTGGATTGTTTTTGTTTGCATTCTCAGAAATTTGTGTGACAGTGATAACCAGACTGTTAATTTGATGGTTTCCGTTGGTGATGTATGTTAGTGAAAGTGATAATGTGTTTAAACCAAACACAGGTATTAATACATGTATCAATCAGTTTTAACTGTTGTGAAGTTAAAAATCATGCTGGGTGAACACAAGGAAGTGGTCGAAGAACATAAAATCGAGTTACGAGAACCAGCAGTTACTTAATAGAATGTAGGAAGTCTGAAGAAGAATTTTCCCTGTGATAACTTTCTACATTCCTTTCTCCTTCTCTTTCTCTTCACATGTAAGTGAAATGATGATTCGATGCGCAATCTAATTACTCCGTCGCCGCTGGACTGGCATTTTAATTACTAAAACCCTTAAATAAGCCTCATTGTTATTTGTATTTTGTAATCAAAAGCATTTTGTCACGTGTGTTTTAAGTACATCGGATTTTTAATATTTTTGTCGTAACAAGTTTCTGTAAAGCGTGTAAGTTTACAGAAGTTTTGTTAAGAAACTAAGAAAAGCTTTCTAGTAAGTAAGAAATTTCGTTATACTGTGAGACGTCAAAACGGTAAATTATATTAAAGAAAAAAAAAAACGTTTGATTTCTTCAGTATACCCTAGCTGCTATTTTAAACTGAACAGTGTGATTGCAGTCAGGCATGTACAAGTAGTAATCGAGACTTCTTTAAAAAATGGAAAGTAAATTTATGGTTTTCACATATCACAATCGTTGTGATTTGAGATTTCTGGTAATTGATTTTAAAATCTATAAAGATTAAATAATCCGTATTGATGTTTCTAAGACATGTTTTCTTCACCGTATTTGATACGAAATCTGTTCGTATATATCGTAAATGTGTGGTAATTGCTGGCGAGTTATATTTGGTATGTTATTTTACAGAAAACTTATGTATAACTGGGATATGCGCTTTACAGTGTATAATTTGGAGTTTGATAAGTGTTTAATTATTCACTTTTTTTTAAACAACTCGTTTTAAGCTTTCAAAGCGTCTGTTCATACCTCAAATAAGTCCACTTTTGATATAATCTTGTAGGATATACTTTTTCCCCGCTGATCACTATTTGAACGCTTTTCGTACACTTCTAATACTACTCTGAGAGTGCTTCAGCAACTAGCTTCAGTACCTCAGGAAGGATGTAAAAGTTACTAAAATCGGGATAGAACCTTTAACCACCTAAGCTACAAAGAACATAGTATATTCGTTACTTTTCTCTGTATATATTAAAGAAGTTCGATGTAAAAATGAGTGTGCCGGCGTTATTAGTATATATTATAAGCAAACTGAGTACAAAGAGCGGGTAAAAGCTAATCCTGGAAAATGTCAAGTGCGCATAAAGCGTTCAGAACTGACCTTCAGTAAGACATAATCAATTCCCGACAATTAGTGTATTCATTATACACAGTTCTTGAGATGAAATTAAGAAATTTTCAGAAAAAAAGTGTACGAAAAACTTAAAGCAGTTCGTTATATTTCACACGATAGGTAAATTTAATTTTAGTCATTGCATTTCTCCCATGGTAGATCTGTATCACATTGATTGTGGCAGAGGGTTTTCTGTAACATTGTGCTAGTTGAGAAGCGTTTTGAAATAGTATTTACATCAGAGTTCTCCTTACATACGATCTATTATTTAGTCTAATAAAACAGCCATGGACCGTGGAAATCTTGAAATTATAGAGAACCAATTTAATTATGTGAGTATAACATGTAGCTCAGGTGAGGAGAAAAACGAAGATTATATTCTATCCTAGTTAGAAGGCCGGATGGAAGGAGACCATTAGGAAGACCGAGACATCGTTCAGAGGACAATTTTAGAAGAGATCTTCGAGAAGTAGGCGTTCGTGATGAAATTTGGCTTGATGTTGCCCAGGATAGAATCCAATGGCGAACGTTTGTTACTGTGGTGATGAACTTGCGAGTTCCATAAGCCATAGAGTGAGTTAGAGTATAATATCTGGATTTCTGAGCTTTGTGTCTCCTTTTTTATTGGGTAAGAAAAATGTCTCCTGTTAAGATAACTTTGGTCCTGTAGCTATTTACTTTTGTTAAAACGATCCTCAATTCCTTGTATATATGAAAGTTAATATTTGCTAGTATGAAATGTATTGCTTAGTATATTTTATTGTGAATACATTTTTAATAGATGAGCAGATAATCGCTACCTTTAATCTTACCGTACGTGTAGCTAGTTCCCATTATCTACAACTAATCGTACATTACAAGGTCAAGCATTGGAAGGAGATTCATATGTTGTCAACAATACCAGTAAATAGTACAAATTTTACTCAACTCGAAACAGTTAACTGTGCGACAGGGTACGAAGAATGATTAAAATAAGTCTTAGAAGACAACATACTGTGTTAAAATGGATGGAAGACAGGAAACTGTGCGTGAATGTTATTTTGAAATTTTGCCAGGAGGGAACTGAAAGTAAAAGGGAGAGTAGATATGAAAGAATTCAGACGAGAGTACTAAATAGCTTCCTTAAATGTTTACTCCCTCAGTCATTCAGAATCTTCAAAACATTGGTAAATGTCTTTCAGGTTGAAAAGTGTATTGGAATTTGCCCTAATTGTGTAATAATAGGCTGAGCGTGGAAGATCAGTTACAAAGACCTTCGCGTTACATCGAAAATGGATTTCTGACCTAGGCCAATCTGCTCGTAGATGTCTGGACTTTGTTGTTGGCAAATAGTAGCTGGTTGTCCTTAACGAAGCTCAGAACTACTATAGTCGCCAGAGCCAGTAGAATGTCAGGGAGAAATGGAATATGACCTTAGACGGCAATTCGCGTGAAGAGGGAAAAGAGGAAAAGATAAATAATGCAGATGATAGAACGTGATGAAGGTATGACAGAGAAACAAAATCCGAGAATAATAATACGCGACGAGACAAAGGTTTTTTTCTGTGAACTGATGAACAATCAGTTAGGAAAAATAATTAAATGTTTTAAACCGAAGTGCTATGTTGTATGGAGCGAACAAAGTAGTTTAAAGAAAATCTGAAGCTTCAAAATGTGGATCTGAACGAAAGTTGGGAAACGGCTGCAATTGTAATGATGAAAATGCAAGAGAGAAGCACAGTACTGAGGATAAAAATGAAGAGGAAAGGAAACCGTTTACTTAGAAAAGTGTATGTTGAAGAATAACAATCATATAATATTTTTCAAAAGATAATCGTGCGCCAAGAGCAAGAAAAAGCGCAAGATTGAGACACGTGGAGAGCACAAAGCATGCTTTGAACAATCTGCTGTGGGCGGAATAAATGGTGATGGTGATTTCAAGGAATGTGTTGTGTATTCTTTAGTTATTTAAGTATTATATTTATTATATATTAATTCTTATTTATTATCTGTTAAACAACGAAAGGCTTCACATTGCCTTCTCTTTATAGAAAAACAAATTAAGAAAAAGCAAAGCAACCCTGGTTTAAATTATAAGTTCCATCCCAGTAATCGACAGAACAGATTAATCATCTTGGTTTGTAACCCAAGAGATCCAAATTACTATATTAGCACACTGACGTTTAGGAGTCCCGTTGGATTTGTTGCGTCTTTCTCAGTTGCTTGTTCATATTTTCAGTTACTATAACCCAAATGATACATCGAGAAACAATACACCGATTTGGAATGGTTTTCATATAATAAAAAAAATTGTGAAAACAAAAGAAAAGTAACAAAGGAAAGTTTCTATAGAACGCTATTAAGTTTTAGCACCCAGTAGCTTTACTGTGCACATTTTTACATTAGATCAAAATGAGCAATACCTCAATATTCTGACATTAACACGAAGGAAACTGGATCAAAATGAAACCTTTCTTTTATATTCTTAAAAAAAACTAAGTACTGTATGTAATAGCTATTCCGTTGTCAGTAATTTTGTAAAAGTTCTGTTTACATGGTTTTCGTTTCAAAATATATTGAATAACCCGGAGAGAGACTAATTACATTTTTATGTTTTCATTTTTAAGACGTTCACTAAGTTATTATGAAGCATTCGCTTCCCGTGGCTTCACTTCTGTATGTGAAGACATCCAGCTCTTCGAAATTTCACTTAGACTTCCTATTAGAATCTCAAAGATTCATATTCATTTCATCCTCGAACCAAATCCTTCAAGGTAACTTAACTTTTTATAACTCATTTTATCTATAACGCAATTTAGAATGTCCACTCCAGTGTATTTTGCAATTGAACAGAGAAGATGCTTGAACGGTTGGGAGTATTAAAACTATACAGTGTTTTTATGTTCGAGCTAAACTGTGTTTATACTTTTGTGATACTTGCTAATAAATTTATTTCAGAAAGGCTGTCGTGAAATAGCATTTATTCTTGATAGAATGGTGTGATCCGTCAACGCAGTTAAATGCAAGGAATTGAAACTCAAAATAGAGAAATAGGAAAGAAACATGAGAAAAAATAGAAAAATAATAATTTGTGTTCGCAAGTATCTACAACTGATTTTTCAAAGTATAGCTCCAAGTGGAGCGGCCCTATTCAAATTAATTTTAAATTGATAAATGGATCTCTAACGAATTTAAAACGGAAGAATCCATTGTAGCAAAGTCATTTGATTGTTGCCAATTTTATGCATTTGTGATTAAGATAAAAAAACGTACTTGTATCTTCACTTTTCACTCGCACTATCAAGAGTAACAGTTGCTTATCTTTAGATACGTGAGAAGAGTTTGATTTAGATACCTATAATATGATTACATAACAATTTTAAATTGAAGAATATAGGCCTAGTGCACTTAGTCTGTAAAATGGTCTCCGAGCCACTCCATTCAGTGGGTCCCGGCGGGAATTGAGTCATGACCATACGCACAGAAAGCGAACGCGCTAACCTCTCGGCCAACCCGAGGTCATGTGAAATAAATTACAATCACCGTACTTAAAGTGGCATCCCAGTATCCACCTAGTGGAGATGTAAAGTCAAGGAGAAATGGGTTAGGAAGAACGAAACGTGATTTTGGTCACAGGATTCTGGAATATCGAAATTCGTAATTTACTCATGCGACTTCGAAACTATTGAATTAAAGCGCACAAGTTAGACAAGAATTTTGTTTTCATTGTATATACCCAATTGATAAATGGTAACTCACAGATGTGTAATCAAGGTATCCTAGGTTCGATTCCCGGAGGAAATGGGACATTGGATAATGTCGGAATTCCGAGTTGACTTCGGACTATTAAATACTCCTAGGCTGTACAGCGTAGTAAGTCATATTAGACGTCTAATTATTGATATGAAACTGAAATTGCAAGGTGAAGGAGCAAACGTCACCGGTCCATTAACTGCATTTTAGATGAAGGAACGACTGGAGTTAATGTGGATACTTAGAGATGGTGTCATATATAATTTACTTTCTTTTATTGCTTCAACCTACACGTAAAAAAGCGACGAGTCGTTCGGTGTGAAAGAGGCAGTAAAATGACCAACTTGTAATTAGGTACTTCGGACTGCGAAACTCACTGGTTTCCTCATGGCAAATGGTGGCAAGGTCACTACATTTCTTACGTTATATTCCCTCAAATATTTATTTAATCATAGTAATTTGTTGGTTTGACAGCAAATGCTATCATTGTTTCATGAATGCAACAATGAAACTTAATATTTGGTCTAAACATACGTATAATGTTGTTTTGAAAGAAAAACAAATAATTAAGGAAAAGAACAACGGAAAAAGAGAAGATGGAACATGCATTGCTCATAGCAGAGACATCAGAAAATACAAAAGAGAAGATAAAATACTCTATGTTGAATTGATGGGTGCATTTGAAGCTGATTTTCCTTGAAGAAAGGGTGAAATAAAACGGCTATAGTATAAACTACTGGTAATAATTACTGTAAAACAAGAAAGAGAGTAGATCAGAGTAAACAGTGGAGTCTCTACACGTACTACAAAGGACATGCTTCTACCGGTACAATACTAGTTAGTAACAAAGGCATGTCAACCGTCATTTTTCTAGTATCCTCAGCCAAGAAACTAATATTTCTGGAAAATTATATAATACTACAAGTTTTCTGACCTTTCGTAACAGGAAGTGATTGTAAGTTAGCGTCTCCATCATTGGCTCGATCTCAGAGAAAATTTTATGAACGAATTCGTAGCTGAAGCCATAACTTATTACCAAGAAAGCAACTTTCGCTTTTCTTTTCTTTCGAAGTAGTTGAATTTGTTTGTTTTCTGGTTGAACATCGTAAATTTGTTAAATGATTTGATAAAATATTTGTTTCAATTCTGATCATTGTCCTAAACAAGCTGGTGAGTTTCTGATGATGGAATTATAGTTTTAAATAAAGTGGACTCCTAGTGACTCAGTTCTGTGGAGCCTTTTCCGGATTTGAACCTGGAACCACCAGAAATTTAACATGTTCTGGCTATTTTATTTAAATTATGTTTTTGAATTTATTTATGCCTCTCAGGCTTTGGCCGTAATACGATGCGGGAAAATATGTTAGAAGGTAGTCTTCCAGGGCCTAGTTAGTAGGTACCAGCCTACCAGGTACCTAGTTAGAAGGTTGCATGGTGTGACTGAGGAAGAAATCGGATGTATTATAATCAGGATGTATTATATTTAAAGTTGAAAAGTGTCTATCCTGACTGAATTTGTTCTTGAAGCATATGGAATAATGACTAAATGCTAAATGATCGAACTCATCTTTATATCCCTAAATAATAATCTGCATTTGGTGCTGGCATAGTGTTAACATCGACCTGACGGGATAAACCTAATGAGAGAATTTTACTAATAAAACTCTTTTTTGGATATTCGTTGTTATATTATTTAGTATCCAACTCAACAAATATTTCAAAAAGAGTTTTACTAATACGTTGTGAAAATCTTAAAACACGTTCTAGTGAAAGAATGTTCGACAGTATGAGATAATCGAGAAAATTTCGGAAAGGAATATTATGTTGCACCTAAATAGAAATATATTTAGAGGTGCTGATGTGAACCTAATTTAACAAGTGATACCCTCTCCTCCGGAATCGTCCAGCTCATAATGCGTGATATTTGCTCATATGAAACATATTCAGTTGTGAGTAAGCAGCAATTATACTTCGTCGAGTCTTTCGAACAGTAACAGATTATGTGTTATTCGTAAAGGATCATGCATCAGATAAGACACTATTGCAGTCTTGTGAACATAATGAAACACGCAACAAGATGTAGAATGGCGATAAAGTTTCAGTGGCAGCCACAAATTCCTTCTTATAGAGGCGACCATAAATTACTGTGATTGGTTTTAATTTTTTAAAACAATAAATCCACTTTTCAATTAATCGAATAATGGAGGAACATAAATATTATAGGTGAACGGTCTCAATAAATCATTTTATTTTACTTGCGTTTAGGGGTTCAGACAAGCCCGTAACATGTCCGATGGGTGACGTTCTTTGTCGAGCACTCTTCTAGGGCAGGGAAGAGGAGAGCAGCGGGAAGGGTATTTGTCTAGGTGCCATACCGACATTAGCCTGATAAAATTGAGTGAAGCCCTGGTAGCCTGGATCAGCATGGCTGGCAGCAGAACTCGAACTTGCGTGCTTTTCCAGTGAATTATTATTAACGTCCTAAACGAGTAGTGAGCTTCTAAGGATGGGACCTACAGTTTTTGGTAAAGTTGTCTCCGAACCACTGCGTTCAATGGATCTCGATGGGATTGAAGCCGTGACCACGCGCACGGAAAGCGAGCGCTCTAAATTCTCGGTCACCCCGAGGTCTCGTGCTTCCCTAGTGCCAATCCGAAGTACATGACTAACCACTGTGGGTCAATAAATTATCTTGTTAAAGGAACAGATCGTGGATACTAAAGATAAATCTTCTAAAGTAGTTAATATTAGCACGTTTTAAAATCAGGGATAAGATTTCTGTCGCGAGGCGAAGTTGTCTTTGTCGAAGGGAGTGTAAAATGGTTATTCATTGTTTGTTTCGTAAGTGGGGATTTTGGTATTGGTTTCATACGAATAATTTATTAAACGAATTGTCAGAAATTCTTTTAGAAAGTAGGTCACTTCCTAGTACTTATGTGTAGGTTGATGAAAGTTCTGATGAAGTGCATCAGAGAATTGTTGTAAGCAGCTTGTTACGCACCACACGTCCGCAACCAAGCGGACCAATGTCGCTGCCCAGGGATCGGTACTTAGAAGTATTACAGGTTCAAACCTTGCTCACGTCGTCTATTCCGACAGGCGCTACTTGGTTCTGTTAGTTACACCAGGCGAAATGGCTTAGAAAAGTACCTTGAATTAAAGTCAATACAAATGCCTCTCTCGTGCTTTCTCCTACGAACAAATGACCTTTAGATTTGATGATGGCCAGAGATCTTTCACGTTGTATAGTCGTTTTGTATTCTTGAGCTTATATGTTGCTATTCGAACTATGAGGTAGTAATATTACTTTATTCTGATCTTTCATAATCCATACAAACTTCGAAATTTTTAATAGTAAAGTTTCTATTTATTTATGTTAATAGAGTGGGCACAGAACATTCGCGGGAATAGGTTCCAAGGATCCCCGCGAAACTAGAAAAATCATGTATATGTCGAGGATCTCTTTGTACAGTAGCCAAAGCTGAAACGGTTCTTCGAGTCACGTTGTGGATCGGGTATATAAGCGTCGGACGCGGTGGTCCAAGTTAGTTCCGATAACCAGGAGGACAAAGTGGAGTGGTTAATTATTTTCTTGCGTTTGAACAGTTTATTTCAAGGGCGGAGATGTTATTCTCAGAGCTCAAAAATATGACGTCGAAATTCCCAGTTAATTATATTTCCAAGACCGGGTCAATTGGGTTAAGTTTCACACCGGGTCATCTGTGTTCGGGTGAGGCCTCAGTCTGACTGTAACATATATCAAAAAAACTTCGACCAGTAATATTTCAGTATCAGGTCTGATTAATGTAGGCAACATAGAACATATTCTAAAGTATTTTCTAATTTCGAAGTATCAAGATTGTTAGACTTATTTTTATAGATGGAATGAACCAGCTGTTAAATTACCTCCAATTAGTTTCAACTTTTTAACTTTGTTGTATATTTATATAATTGGCAGGTACGTAGTCAGAATACTTCGGAGTGGGCATTGTGGATATAAAATTACCCCTAAAATTGCATTATATTTTACGTATAAATCGGAATTTCGGTAATGGGTACGGTCCTCTCGAAGTACATCTCTGATAGTTTAAACTTGCATAAAGTTCATTTGAATACATTGTTTGAAATTTTATGGTTGAGTAGTTAGTTATAGCCATAAAATTCAGTGTAGTCTTAAAATTTGAGTATAGTCAAAATGTTATGGTTGAATGTAGTTAAATAACTCTTCATCCGAGTTGTGCCTCTCTGGTACAGTTATGTGTATAGTTTCAGTGAAATCGTTAGTAATCCAGAGAATTCAGTTCTAACTAAAAGCATTTGTTCTTATTCATATCCTCTGAAAGTGGACATGAACAACTAGGTATTTTTTTAAGTAAGAAGAAAGGAAGAAATGCACTTCCTATCCTGTACCATTTTGAAGTCTGACAAACATCAGTGTGTTGTAAAATGTTAGCAAGATTTCGCCACCTTTGTGAAATGTATCTTCTAGACGTGTTCAAGTCGATATTGAATTGCTTTGCTATCTTCGATCAGTTTTCGTGAAATCGTCATAGTATACTGTTCGTGTCTCCGTATCGCATGGTCTCAGTATCATGCCAATCGAACTAGGGAAGTTGCGTGCAGAGCCTCATGAGAAGACACGGAAAGCGTTACTTCTGTCGTTGAAGAGACAATCTGGAAAGGAATGATGTCATAGTGTACATTTGGCGCAGAAGTTCCATTAGCCTCGTTTTAACCGAATGGCTTCGTGGACTAAGTAGCTCCGATTGCTTTTGGTGAGGTGGCTGCAACTTCAAGTTGAAATTAAATTTACTTGGAGGAGGGGCGGAGTTACTGGGAAGACTTGTGACGTAAAATTTCCTTATGCAGCTGTCTTCGTCTTAGTACGTGACTTGCATGTGTATTCAGGTTGTCGTCAGTTTGTCTAATTATGACGTTGTAAATTAACAAAGAAATTATTGCCTTAACTATGAGTAAAATTTGTCTTTTCTCAGGAACCTGAGATCCAGTCATCCGAATCGGTTTTTTGTGGGGTAGGGGAGTAAAATCTGTACTGATAATTTTAATTATTTATATTCAGGTACAAGATATCTGATTTTACATGTATCATATTATATTTCTAATGACAGTTCTGATATTCTTTACCCAAGTTGTCTAGTTTCTTCAGTATACAGTAATTGCAAACTACAAAAAAAGAAGAAGAAGAAAAAGAAAGGTGTTTCAAAATATTTCTTCACTCCGAAATAGATATGTTTCAAAATCTTAATTCTCTTCAGACTTATGTTCAGCTGAGACTAACATACAGTGAAACTTGCTCAAACTCAAATCTGAAGGGACTTTTTTTTTCAGATTAGACAAGTGTTTCCTTTATTTAATTACTTAGGTTTACTTAATTAATAAAGCTACAGCCCATATTATAATAAATTTCCGTTTGAACAGGTTTCCTCTTTATGCAGGTTCTGTTTTAAACAAGTCTCGATGTAGTTATCCTGCGTATGTGATGACTTATCACTCGTCACTCCTTTCTGTTTACATTATTGCGGTTCCTAGGCAGGTAAAGAAAAAAAATGAAGCTCGTTACTTTCTCCTACAAATGAAATGCTAAGAAAGCAAGCGAAACGTTCTCCGTACCAGTAGTCTGCAAATTTGGGCGTTGATGCGTTAACTCGCGTGCGCATCTGCAATACTTTTATGTATTTCAGGAAGTACTCGCAGCTTCGAACTCCCTATTCTTTGTTCATTCATTATTTTTAATAATGCCAAACGGAAACATAAAAATACGGACCGTACAATTTTGAGCTTTGGTCCAGTGATAGGAAATCAAGTTTTTAGGTCAAATATTTGACAAACCTTCATAACGTCATAATTCCATAATAACATGATTTTTCTAGTAATAATTGACTATTACTAAATATATAATTGATCACTATGGATTATCCTAATGGTTACATTGCTATGAGTTTAAATTGTAACATGGTATCTTCTGCGTTAATTCTGAAAATCAAGAAAGAAATAGGGAACTGGAAAGCGAGCAAGTAGTATAATTTCACCTTAACTGGAAGCTTTATACCGAAGAAGCTAGCTTCCCTGAAAGACACGAATAACTGTCATGTCTGTAATCATTATATTAATCTAACATGGCAGAATTCTTAATTGTACTGTAACGATGCAACGAAGTACAATGTTCGTTTTTCTGTAATCCATGGCTTAATCTACGTTGTATTATAAAATATTATTTTTGTGTTCCGAATTCTCATTATTCTAATTGAATAAATAGTCCATTAGTTTAATTCCATTATTTTTGTTACTGTTACTATATCGACTGTTCAGCTGTTCGTAGCATTTTAATAAATTGAATTATTACTATTATTGTCTGTTTGCTGTGCTGAGGTATTGACTAAACCTTATTAAGACCGATATACAATTCTACTCTGCTGTGACGCTATGTGGCCCGAAATATTGAGATCTGAACCTGTGAAGTAAGAGCACGAACGTAGAAACGTAGAATATTATTATTGCATGTTTTATCAATAACATTTTCATTTCAATTGAAACATAACACGCACTTAAATGATGTACATCATAACAGAATATAACGAATATGGAGGTATATAATAATAATAATAATAATAATAATAATAATAATAATTAAAAATCCATAAATTTAAACTTTCTCTAGCTTTGATGTTGAATAATATTTTAACGAGTGGGGAAAGAGAATGTTAGTTTAGGTAGCTGAATCTAATTGATGCGTATACAGTTTGAAGTTGAATGCGATCGGTGAGGAAAAAGATCACATTTTTGTTATGGGAAATATATGAGAAAGGAATATTCATTACTGGAAGCATTATTAATTGATTGATGTGTATGTACAACACAATATTGCGTAGAGCATCTATGCAATTCACTTCGTTAATCTCTCAGAACATATTGCAACGTTACGTTATGCTTCGAAAGAAAAGATTCGTACTGTACATGTTTATCGCAAGAAAACATCGTTGCGTAGCAACAGCACGTATTTTTCTTTAATGCTATGAACGTATAACTATTTTACTAAGTTAAAACACAAAAGAAGTCCGCATTAATTATTTGAAAGTAATACTATTTGATTTCTTGGCTTTATGTGAAGAACCCCTTACCGATGTATAGTAAATACAGTACGTATAGATTTGTAAGCTAGTGCCAACAATATTCTGATCTCCGACCTCAGAAGTTGAAATTGTCAATCACAAGTTAATCCCCTTCACATGTCCTTAAATAATAATTTCGATAAACTGAGAAAGGTTCTACCATTTGCAATTTCGAGAGTGCATGATCGTGCGTCATGACAATGCCCACCCGCATTCTGCTCATTTGACTTGTTACAACGTTACTTGCAAGTCCCACGCCCCGTAAAATAGACTTAGTCCCTCAGTGGTTAGTGCTTGTTTAGACCAGACATATGAAACAGTACAGACATATGTTCTGCAGTGGTTACGACAGCAAGGAACTTCGTTTTACGCTAAGGGATCAGGAAACTACCACAACCGTGGGAGTGTTGCGTGAACGCGTAGAGTTGAATACTTTGAAATGCTGACACTCAATTTCTGTGGTCTAGGTGGTAACATGGACTTTAGATCGGCAATGGGTAGGAACATGGGTTTTTGAACCCCATGGTCGACCATTCTCACTGAGGTTTTCCAGGATTTCTCTTACTTTCACCAGGCAATGCCGTGATGCAACTTTAATGAAAGCCTTGGCCGATACCTTCCAACAGGCCATAAATAAATCCAATTCAGTTTTGATAAACAGGCATAGTTCGGTTTTTGTACTTCTTTCCATTTCCGCCTTAGATATAAAATGCTGAGTCAACGTTGAACGACCGTGGTAGTCTTGTAGGGAACTTCGCGATATAAATAACCTAATATTTTTGTTACTGCGGGACTTTACTTATGTATCTCTGCATAGGAAGTACTATTCAAGCGTTTGTCTATTGACTGGCAACTAATCTGACACTTTCTTACTGAAATATTAATTATATCAATCATTTGACATTTAGCATTCATTTGACGTTCAAGGCCAGCAAACTTGCTGTTTTTTGTTTTTGTTTTTTTAATCCGGAAGAGAAGAGCTTTCTTTTATTGAGGAGTTGATATATGGCCGTAGAACCGTTTGAGTAACACGCAATTTTTGAAGGTGATATGTAAAACTTTCATGCGTATATTAATTAACAACTTTACTATATTTTCTACTCTATAATTCAAGTAGTCTTGTTTTTTTCTTCTTCTTCTTCATCGTTCTTTCATCTTTCTAAGCTTGTGGCGTGCAAAGATCATTTTAAAATGTGAGACTAGTAAAAGTAAATGTCCAATTAAACAGACCATACCTTTTGTGTTAATATTTTTTAAAGACCTGTTCTTAATTTGTTCCTATAATTTTGTCATTGAGAAATAGGAAAACCGAAATTACAGGGTAAGAAGGGAACAATGAATCTCGCACAAAGTATTCATTTACAGTACGTTCCACTAAGCTTCAGGTGTAATGATGACATGATGCATTTTAACGCTTTCACAAAAGTAAGAAATCTTAGCATGGGCTAAGAAAAGATTTGTTTTCGAGAAAAGGGTAGACCTATTGTGAAAGTTAAGAAGTAATTTTAATTAAGTTAGAAGTAAAATTGAGACTTTTTTTTTTTAATGTTGTGGCTAAACCACACTAACTGCAAAACCATAAAATATTATTCGTATTTTGTAAAGATAATCCCGTTGCAAAATACATTTTGACCCCCACTTTTCCTACAGTGAGATGTGTTTTGTGAGCTTTGTACTTTCAGGCAGTCGTAATTAGTACTATATTTCATTCTGTTGTACGTGGTTTTGATAGAAGCACATTGTTACAGCTTAACTAGTTAACCGTTAAACTACAACGAAACGCCCAATATAAGCTCCGCATGTAGTGGAGTACCTTGATTTCGAGTAAGTTGCTGGGATTCAGCTGAGGTGTGAGGGATGTTCTATACTGGTACGAGAGACGAACGGCGGACAATCTAAAAAAATATATACATGACATTTTTGTCTGCAAGACAGGTACAGAATGACGCTATAAAATGTATTGAAAAGGAAGACAAGCTTTTGATTCGTTTAAAAAAGCAAACTTCTGCATTGTAATTTCTTCGTTCATGATTCTACCTACGCAAGCATTTAAATTTTCATTCGTCCATAAGATACGTTAGTCATTCTTTAGTAGGAAGTTCTAAATAGTGAAAAGAGATAAGGAGATAGTCCAGGAAGAACCTTGAGTGTTGTGCCTGATAAAAAGAATAAACTTTCTTGTGATGTTATTGTTCGTTTTTGCAACTATTGCGAATAATCATTAAGACATTCTGAAGAAAGAATATGAAAACATTTTGTCCTTGATCATCATAAATAAGATCTGTATATATGTGAGCTGTAATTGATTTTTCTGTCTATAGTAAAATCAACGCTGCAATTATATTTTTTTCACTAGTCACAGAATCGTATACGGATATGTTTGCTAAAGGTAAAGAAGTTGATTTGGAAGGCTATTACTGCTTTCATAGCAGTTTGATACTTAACTATTGTTTTCATTGTTGTAAGTCTTCAATTTTATGATCCTCTGTCTTTGCTTACCTACTAGTCTCTGCAACTGGTTGTGAGGATTAATGCAAGTGATGATTAGTAAATTTAAGGATAATGCACGAAATTAAACATGTTATACATAAACCAGAGGCGGCTGAAGGTCAACTAGATTTGTTTATGGAAATAATTCGTGAGGTGTTATTCGTTGCCTTGTAGTCAAAGGCTTCCGGATTCGATTTCCGTAGACTTCACACATCGAACATCGTGGTTCGGAGTTCACTTTAAACTTCGGTACCTAGGATATCATCCTCCATGGAAGGTAGTTGCGAACAATAATATGGTTATCTTGGTCAGAAACCTTCGGATTTTGTAACCTGACCACTACGAACACTGTAAATAATAATTCTTTAGTCTGTGGTAATACTTTTACTGCACCTTTTTTCATACTCGGAGCTGATAGCTACTTCTTCTCCCATCCACATCTTCGTAACTTACGAGTGCGTTTGTTTCTCGCATGTATTAATACATTGAAAGTTAGGAATAAACCCTCCTAATATTACCGATTTCTACAGTTCCACAAAACAAGGTAAACCCAGTCCTCGAAGTCTTGTAACGAAGATGGCTGACTTGAAACCAGCACTAGGAGTGACCCAAGTTCGAATTCTACTCACGCCGATCGTCCTGACTGAGGTTTTCGAGTGGAGTTCTTTCTACGGAAGCTGCATTTGTTGAGAGACTTCATTCTCCGACTTGCGACTGGTTCGTGTAATGTGTACAGCTTGTTTCGTATTAAGCAAAGGGCGATAGTTAATCAGTAGAACGGGCATTCTGTTTAAAATGTTTCATGGTGTTCTTCAGTCACACCAAGCGAATAGTGGGATTGCTTCTTAAATTAAAACTATGACAACTGCCTTCTACTCGGCCTGAAATGACTACAAAGCTCACATAACACATCTCACTGTAGGAAAAGTGGGGGTCAAAATGTATTTTGCAGCGGGATTATCTTTACAAAATACGAATAATACTTTATGGTTTTGCAGTTAGTGTGGTTTAGCCACAACATTAAAAAAATGTCCCAATTTAACTTAATTAAAATGTCCCAATTTACTTCTAACTTAATTAAAATTACTTTATAACTTTCACAATAGGTCTACCCTTTTCTCGAAAACAAATCTTTTCTTAGCCCATGCTAAGATTTCTTGCTTTTGTGAAAGCGTTAAAATGCAGGCCTTCTACAGCTGTCTAAAAGATCATAAATAAAATTCAGATTCAGCTGTCTCCTACTAGGGCAGGTTGCTTTAGTGCAGTGAGTACTGTAAAGTTTTCATAAGTTTATGTCACTGACATTATTACAGATTTCACGAAACATTTTAAGATCAGCATTGCTTCTGTTCTTGTCTAAATCACGCACAACCCATTGGTGGATTCTTATTCTCATACATTGTGAATGTGTGCATGCAAGAAGTCCGTCATGTGGCATTTGGCAAGGGAATAAAAAGAATTGTTGTTTTTTACGGAAGAATTGCATTATAAGAGAATAATAAAACGAAAATCTGGCATACAAGCGCACACAAGAAATATTATATTCGTGAATGTGAGGAAGACCAAGCATGTTTAGTATTGAATTAATTTGGATTTGTTTAAAAGAAAGAGGAGAGGTCTCGAACTTTCTCTCGTTCTTTTTATTTAAAAAAAAAGAAAGAAAAAAGAAATCAAAGAAAATAACCGGATACTCAGCTAAAAGCATTAGTACATTTATGTAGTAACTTCTGCACCTGCTATGAAATTAATGCATCAAGTTTGCAGGATCATCTCATTTAAAGCACAGTGCCGGTTCCTTTCTAACGAGGTCACAGTGAAAAAAGTCATTATCAGTTTTACTTTCGTCAGCTTTGCACGAATTCATACAAATCATATAGCGTGCTTCTTGAAGTTGATGCGATTGTGTAAGAACCAGTTAGAGAACTTTTAAGAGTAGGTGACATGAATACACCGTAGCCTATATCTCTCCATATATGAATCAAGATCAAGACAATTATGTCATGGTCAGATGCTGTCTGTAGCAACGCATCTTAAATTGTTTGAATGTTTTACTTTTCATTTATATCGATTTGTATATATTTACAGCATAATCTGTTTCATAGTGTCGGCAGTCGCGTTTATGTCTTTTCAGATGTTGGATTTAGGAGTAGCCTGATTCGTTTATTTTTAGTCGTATATGATATAAAGTCACACAACAAGTTCTAATATTTGTAAATTATATTTTGGAAAATTATTTTTTTTAAATAAGAAATGTACGTACTCTTTAACGTTTAATATTTTGTAGTTTTTAAACGGGGCCCTGATGTATTAGAGAACTGTCGCGGATAGTTCCGAACAGAAGTATAATTATAACCCCTGTGTTACTTGTGATGAAATTATCAGATCAATACTTATTTTTTTCAACTTCTTTCATCTCAATATAAAGTGGTAGTATGTATTGCCATGAAGCCCAGTGACATCGAAGCTGAATGTTACGCAGAAATTAAAGTACCAATTGATTTATCCTTTAAAGACAAACTGTCTTAGAGTTTTATTAGCATAGTTATGCTAATGCATCCGTCTTGCGAAATCAATTATTAACGTCCAATTATTTTTATGACTTTTGCTTGCAAGGTTTGTTATGATGATTGTTACCATAAGTGGTGGTTTTGAACGTTGATTGCCTGTCGTTACCTACACGGATTTACCATTTATACGTAACACTTGTAGAGTCATATAAAGTGTGAATAACCTATTATGGTTCAGTGAAGTTTCCACATAAATGTCTTATTAAATATGAATTAAATTTTCCGACGCTTTCGTGTTGAAACTTCTTAGCTAAAGATTTTCCCCTATCATAGATACTATACGTACTAGTATGATTTTGTAACTATTATTCTAAGTAAGAGAGTTACTGACGTGCAAGCTGCACTGTCCATCCAGCAGCAACCAATTGGGATCGAACATTTCGTATCTTACCCCAGAAGCAGCCTCTTCAACTCCTCTCCTCACATGTCTGTTTCTTGAGTGTTGCCCCATGAAGCACAAATTCTTTGCGGATAATGCCTCAGCTTTCGAAGAATAAGATCAATGTGGATTTCGGACTTATAATAATACACTCTTTACCAAAATAGTATTTACTCTTAGCAGAGACAGGCACTCGTTACTATGAACTTATTTCAAATTGACAGACGTTTCTGTGCCAAATGAAATGTCATAACTAGAGGCCGGATGTTGAGGCACTAAACGTTTAAAAATATGCACTAAAATATCAAAGATAGACACTAAACGTCTCGAAGCAGATACTAAAAATTGCAAAGGGATATGCGAAATAAAGAAAATTGCAAATCGCCGTATAACAATTTACTTTGGAACACTGAAAAATAAGTTGTCAGATAATCGAAAAAGGTTTTCTCTAATTCCGCTTTCATAAACATCTAATATGAAAAAATCCATTTATTATACTAATTACTTTTTAAACGTTTTTTTTAAAAGAAGAGGAATTGTTTGTGACAATACTGCATACAAATTTGATTTAAAAGCATGAAGATTGACATTAATACGCCTTGAAGTACTAAAGTAGTTATTATATACTGAGTAGGTATAAATTGGCAAAGTAAAATTGCCTGTAAGCACACTTAAAACGACAAAATAAACTTTAATCGATTCCTTTTTATAATATCTTAATATTTTCCTATATCCTTTATAATAGGTTCCTGAATTCTTTTATAATATCTTTAACACTAAAGAATAGGCGGTTTGTCTAACATCCTAACTCTAGTGCTAACTGCTCTTTGCTCAGTTTTCAATATTCTGACGACGTGTGCACTAGCTGCTATGCTGTTCTGTTATTACTCACGAACTACAGATTTTAGAAATATTGCAGTTTAGCTGATCTAACTATAAATAGTACTATTTTGTCTTCTTACGGTAAAGACAAACGGAAAATGCATACATAAACACATCGTGTAAGTACGAAATAAAGTAATTACTATATTATTTTTTACACTTCGTTTCTGTTAATAGAATAGACATGATTGACTCACTGTTAATTGTCACAAACTCTTGACCGTCTACAGAAAGAGAAACCTATTATATTGCTCTGTCATCTTATTGCCATGAGACCCAGATAAGTGCCGAGGGTAAAGGGTACTGATAAATTAATCGTGAGAAAATTGATTAGATATTGACTAGCCCGATTTGCAGTACGCGTCTTATGTTGCAACTCTTGTTATTATTATTATTATTTTAATAAAAAGGCAGGTATTATTCCCTTAGTCCATCGTAAGTCTGAGGGTTATTGTCCATCGGCAAAGACTCTTAGGGAGCAGGGATAGAAAGGTTACCATCCGCCTGATGGAAACCTAGATCAGAATAGCACGCAGCAGGGATTCGATCCTATTTCCTTGCCCATGCCGATCCGAAGTTCGCGAGTATATCCGCTAGACTATGGGGGGATTTGTGTACAATTGTTGTTAACCGAAATAGTTTAGTTGTGGAGAAGTACATGCGTTGTTCGAGAATGTTCACACATTTACTGTGATAAAGGTATGTCAGCACTGAAGACCATTTTTGCGCGCTACTCGAGTTTCTTCATAGCTAATAGCTTTTTCGAAAAAGTGGGAACGCAGGGAGAATAGTGTTACTATTTTTAAAGCTAAATAATAATTTATCACAGTTGTATAAATATAATCAATAAATAAATAATATGAATTTTAGAATCCTATTACGAGAATCGAGTAAACAGCAGCAATAATTCTCAAAAGTGATACATTCTATTAAAAGTCATTACAGTGTTTCTGTTAATATTTTCATTTTACTTTGTCCAATTCTTGCAACCAGTTCCCAACGCAACCTGGTAAACTTTTCACGCTAGAAGTTGAAGTTGCAAGTACTGGTTAAATATTTCAGAATCAGACATTTGCTTTATTTATTTATTTCAACATTCTGGGGACAGAGAGGAACCATTGCTTGAAACATCGTTTTCACATATCATAACTGTTAATGTGTTCTGATTCATATCAATCATTTTCTGCAGGTAGTTGTTTGCAAGTCATTGACAAGTCGTTTCCCATCATACCTGAAGGTTATCGCCTTCGAGCTTCCTTGTTTCTCTTGAACTTGATTCTGACTGTTGTAAATTCTTCCCACTTGAGCGTCTTTGTTATTTATAAACGGGGCTGTGCAAGGTGAGCTTGTCTCGCTGTCACCCAGCAAAAGCTAAAATAGAATGATTTTTGTCCCATAGCATTTTGAAAACGTGCTGACATGGGGAGGTTAATTGAATAGTGGCGTGAACTTATCTATCCTTCTTTTAACTGAAAGGATGTGACGTCTGGTTTAAATATATTTTTTAAAAGACTACTATTTTTGACGGCTCCCCAGAAAGCCTGTCTACCGTTTACAATGCAAATCGTCGTCGCTCTTTAAAAATGGTTTTATGTTCTGTTTCTGTGATTATGTTCCTTGAAGATCTGACGAATAAAGCTAATGCTTCTGATTAATTTTTAAAAAATGTTCAAGCCGCGGCTTCTATTTAATGTCTTCAAAGTGTAAGATATGAATATTTGCAGCGGTTACATTTTGGGGTTGAAACCATGAATTTTTCAATTAAGGCATTTTCAGGAAAATCTCCCCTTCTTTCGAAAGTGGTATTCGTACGAAACCGAGCAAATGTTGAGAGTGCGTATTATAGAAATTTGGTGACATAGGCTTCATTCTCAGGATGCATATTTCTTCGTTTTTACAACACTTTTCGGTGTCCGAAGGCGACCCTCACCTTTTTGTGTTAAATCAACACGACAAACGATGTTGTTAACGCTGATTCAACACAATGGAGGGTGTCATACTACAGGGTGGCACTATCACAGTGCTAAATCACCGAAATCACACCACAAACTGTATTGATTTAACACCAAAAAAGCGGTGGTGGCCCTGGGACACGGAAAAGTGTTGAATTAACAGTCATTTTTTGCATTGTACCTGCACAATCAAAGAATGCCTGGAACCAATCGGTGACGGAATCGTAAAGCTGATCAATCATCTCACGCGGAGACGTAATAGAACATGATGTGTGCCACTAGTCATTAGCACCCCTACCTACTACTACCTTTCCCGTGACACACAACACTGTAAGGGTGGCTGCGGGCTACGAAATTGCATTTGCGAGGCGGCGCAGGTTCAGACTCTTTTGATGCCGACCGTCCTGAGTTTGCCGAAATTATACTTAAAATGATCCCTTTGTCTGGAAGCTGTGCTCCCTTTTATTAGTAGGTATCAATAATGTAAAAACTAATTAAATAAATAGCATTATGCATCGAACCCCATGACACAGTGTTTAACGTCGCGGATCTCACGGGATTTCAGTCCCATAGACATCCTGCTATCTTCCAATATTCCTCACTGGCGAATGCTGGGATGTAACCTCAACTAAGGCCTTCGGCGTTACCTTCCTCATCTCTGTCCCCGGGAAAGTAATCACCGAACGACATCATTCTTCAAACATGACAGGCTTATGCCAAAATTTCCTGTTCAGATTTTAAAAGAACATTTAAAAAAAAAATAGAATTGTGTAGACTTGTAATTGTCAAATCTGAACAGCTTGAGAACAGAAATAAAATAACAATAATGAATTATGTTATTTAGTAACCTACGTTATTAAATGGTATTCTAAGTAAGGCCGCTAAATTGAGACAATGTTGAAATTGATCAGTATCAATTATCTGAGCAGGGAATCGCAATCTAGGTTTTTGCCTTAAAGATATTATGAAACCCACGTACTAAAACTTCGCATGATACTAGTCACTACTGCTGGAGAGATTGGGAATTATAGGAATGAATTCATATTTCACTCGACTGCTAGGTGATATGGTTCAAATCAGGAGTAGTGAAATCTCGGAGTAACGGCCTTCCCAGGAGGAAATAATGACAAGGTCGTCTGAGACACGATGTTTTCAGGTGAACAAATTGCCCTCGGTGATAATTATAATAAATGAGAGTCACGAAGAGCACACAAAAAATGTTAATTCCACATCGTACGTGTTCAAATAATTTCACGCCTATTAATCATTAAATATTCTTGGTGAGAAAAGAAAACATTGCTTTTAATCTAAGTACTAATGGCTTTGTTTTATTTTAAAATTTACCGTTAAATCTTAGTAAGAACTTTAATGCCATGTGCAATTTCAAAATTATAAGCATGTAGATGTCCTTCATTCGTCCAGCTATTTCGTAGTGTGACTGTAAAGATACTATCTCAGAATTTTTTAAGAGGAACTGCAAGGAACAAGGGAAAACCAAGAATTTCTTAGCTCTGCGAATTGAACTCATAATCAAGACATATATTGACATGCAGAGGCATCCACCCATATCATCAGCTAATTCTATGCGAGGTAAACAAATGATACGTTTATTTTCCTTGCATCCAAGCTGTACATTCTATTATAAATAAAAGAAACCCAGAAATGAATAAACCTTGAACATTTTAAACCAAAAGCAAGCATATCATTATTTTTGACTAGGTACACATGTTCTTGTGTTCTACGTATCTCGATAAAATAAGTGGACAGAGGAGACTCTTAGAAGATCCCACTTTGTATGTGAAATTAAATTAAAGAAAATAACCACGATCTTTCAAAGGAACTTCCATATGTATTATTCATTTGTTCCATCCGTTTATTTATATTTGACCTCTTAAATATAAAGCACTTGTTTCTTGACATAAAAAGAACTTCAGTTTAACATTTCTTAGTCAGAGCAATTGTTTTCGTAACGTTATTTAGATTAATCATTAAATCACACAATATATGTTATAAAATGTAACTCTATACCCACTACTAAACACTTAGTAATAAAAGGCAACGACACAATAAGAAACAGATATAGTATAGGAAATGGCATCACTCCTTTTTTGTACCTCTTTGGTAATGTATCTTTGCGTTTTATTACAAAGCTGTTTAGTAAGTTTTGCTCGAGACGTCACATGTGCATATCCTTACTGTTTTCATGATCAGAATTTTGTGCAGCTCCCCCCCCCCTTTTTTTTTACTCAGGATATTTATCAGTTTGGTTTTGGTTTTATTCTTTAATTAAGCGATCGTGGATTTAATAGCTGACGGAGGATCCCCAGTTTATTGTTGACCCAACATCATGATGCCATTTGAAGACCTGAATTACAAAATATCACAAGTCCACTTTTCTCTGATTTTCATTTTTCTGTTCGTTCGGCATCTATGTTCCAACGGCTATCCACTTGCATAATATTTACCTAACTCCAAACGAAAAAAAAAAAAAAAACTTTTTTCTAATACAAAATAATTTTGGCTGAATAGAATAACATCCCAAGTCCTTGGACTGTTTAAATTGTTCCTCCTGAAAATGATACTCCGGTGTACATAGGATGTTTTACAATTCAAGTCTTCAGTTGGGGAAGATACTTGAATTAAGAAATGGTGGGTTTCGGTCTCGAAATCTAGATAAAAGAAGCAATGAAGAGTCATTGTGTTGACCATATGACACCCTCTGAGCCAAAGCCGCCTGTTAAGTGAAACTCTTGTATAGGTTATTCAGCCTAGCAATTTACTTCAGTTTAGTTTCGAATTAATCATGAGGGAAAGCGAGTCGAGTTTTCTCTCGCATGCTTATCTTATGACAGTCTCTTGCCAGTTTCATTTTTTAAAAGATGAAGAGAGGAAAGCGCTTGATTTATCTGACCGCAGCTGAATTTGACTCATTGTGGTTACTGTAAACGATTGTTATGTTCTTGTTGAGGTTAACAACGGTTTAAACGCAGATTGAGTCACAATCTCATCGGCTGAGAAAACATGTTGTCACAACAAATGGTTTGTATTAACCTTTGTTGCGTTGTAGTGTATTTGATTTCTTGAGAAATACTTTAAATACGCTGAAAAGGATACTTAATGGATGTCAGTGTGATTTCCGTTTGATCTCGCTTTATGTAATAGCTTCCTTGATGCGAGCATAACTTTTGCAGATATCTGTATCATTCGTGCAATATTATGTTTCGAGAAATGACTTCCTGTTTGCGAAGAAATTGAAATTAACGGTATTCTTCGAACAAAACAAAACTGAAAGTGTAGTTTCTACTCCTTCGGCGATTACAACACAAACACACACTTTCGTTAGAAAAGGTTTTACCTTATATTTATAACCAGTTAATAACTCGACGCAGACTGTAGGTCTGGTGAAAGAGACCTGGTACTTTTGCCACATATTTTGGTGTTTTTTTTTTTTACCCATTTTTCCTCTTACTCCCTGTTTTCTTACATCATTCATGTATTCGTTCGAATTGTTCATGAAGAATCATTAAAATATTGCTACGAATAACACAGCTCAAATTTTGTTGAATACTTACCTCTTCTAGAACAAATTTGTTAATTCATGATGAATGTGGGTTTTATGATGAGCTTAACTCCTTATGTGTGCTTCAAGTATGTAATTGTTCGTGCTGTTTTCGAGTAAATTTATTGGTCATTTTATATAGCTATCTAAGTTTATGAGAGTCGATTTGTAGGAAGATTAAACGAGATATTTATTGTTCGTTCGTCCGTTCTGATAGCACATAAGTGATTCACGCCGATAATTGAAGCCATTATCCAGGAATCTACTCCCCAAGCATATATATATATATATATATATATATATATATATATATATATATATCAGTAATATACTAATAGATATGCCCTTTCAGAGGCAATATTGCCTTACTCCGCTGTTAATGATGGATATTGTATGGATGTATGGATATTGTATTTAGATAAAATAGAACTGGCTTGTAGCAAGTCGTCTGATTCAAAGTCGTAAACGAATAGCCGAATTAGAAAATAACATTCCTGCCTTCTTTTTAGATATTTTTCTTAGTTTCTCTATTGTAGGCTGAACAGGTGTCTATGACATAAGCCTGTATCCAGTGAGAATGATGGCGTCTTTCAGTGAGCACTTACCTGGTGGAAAGGGTGGAAACGTAGTGGCAAGGGCCGAAATTTAAGAAAACGCTGGAAAGCCTGTCAGGATTGCCGACATCTTATCCCTTACCAGGGTCCCCCTCTAATGTCGATGTAAGATCCGTGCTCTTGACCACTAGACCATGGGTGCTGAGTCTCCCAGTTAGTGTTGGGCTAACTGTTTAAGACTTGAGTAGGAATATTACTAAATTAATCTACTAAATTATATTTAGAAAAGTGGTTGGACAAACCTAGCCAGGACAGGTTGAACATGTATGTTGAAATACCGTTTGTTTTAAAGAATTGATTTTTTTACGTAATTAGAACTTACATTAAAATAGAATGAGTATACGTTATATGTAGGAATGCTGTGTTATTTGTGTTTATTATTAACTTCGAAATAGTAGTTACAGAATGAAATTTAATGTTATAGTAGCCCTATATCTAACTCGAGTTAATTAATTATACATATAGATAGTAGGTAAGAATGTTCTTTTGTTAATCAATAGGAAAGGGTATATAGGTTCAGTTGATGACGTAGCTACCGTAGTCCAGCCGATAACGTGACGGACTTCGAATCGGCAATGGGTAGGCACGCGGGTCATCTATCGGTCATCCTGTCGTAGGTTTTTCCTTGTTTTCTTTAGCTTTACCAGACGAATGTCGGAATATTTCTTCAAATAATCCCTCGCTGCTGTCTTTCACACTCCTTCCGCAAATGATCGTCAAGAAACGTCATCCTTCAGGCATGACGGACTTAAGCCAAAACGTTGTCAATTCAAGCCATATAATTTTAAAAGTTAACGATCAAAAGTACCCGCCCGTTGGTGCGGGGTGAATATAATATGTTGGCAACAGCCATTGGGCCATTCAACAATACTGGCTTCCACGTGGCGGGCTGCGCCCTTAACTTGGTAAGTTTTGGGGGACTGCGCCCCCTTTATCGTAACCAGACTCTCCTATGTGTAGGGGAGAATACTCAAACACTTCTTCAGTTCAGACTTGACGGCGAGGAATGCGGTTTCTTGATGGCTTATCTACGTGCCAAGCAGGATATTTTTTTAAAAAAAAGAATGAACAAAATCGGTTCAGTAGAACTGCCGGACGGACTGGACAAAGTTGTTGATAAATATTCCCCATTAAGGAATACATAGGGCAGAACACTCAAAACAATTCTTCTTCAGATCAGACGTGACGGAGAGGAATGCGGTTTCTTGATAGCTCATCTACGTGATAATTTGGAAATACGAAGAAAAGAATGATCAAAATCGGTGCAGTAGAACGGCCGGACGGGCTGAACAAAGCATAAAAAAAAAACCTTCCAACGAACATAACTATGTTTGTGGAGGAAAATGTTAACTATTTATGGTGTGAATAACGCTTGAATTTAATTTTAAAAAGCAGTATAATAATAAGTATGAAATGTGTTATCTAGTAACATGTAGATTTTTTTTCTAACTTAATAATGCTTCTGTTTTTGGCGAAAGTCAAAATTATGCCGCTTTAATACGATGTCTTGCCATTGAATAGTCTATAGTCTTCTATTTTATTACTAAGTTGAGTGTATGATTCATATTTCGGTGTCTGCTTTACAAATTGCTGTCTTAGTAGGTTGTAAGAAGTTGGATGTTGGCTCTAATTAGTATAGGTCTAAGTATGTTTTTCCTGTCAGGAACAGTTAGCAGTGTCTCACATAGCACCATGTTCATGACATTACCACTAAGGAACGCGTCGTTACGAAAGCTTCGTTTAAAATCAATTCTCAGTTTTGCATAAATCAGTAGATGATCACGTTCAAGGTAGCACACAAGAAACAATAT
>JAGDQP010018194.1:440-37048 GCA_022664845.1 Lepisma saccharinum
AAAATGGTTTTTGGCGGCCATCTTTGTTCTAAAAAGGCGATTTTTCAATTTTTTAAAATATTTGCGTAATATACTCGTCAAATTATATCTTTGTACCAAATTTCAGGTTTCTATCTTAAACGGTATAAAAATGTTTTTTGGCGGCCATCTTTGATCTAAAAAGGCGATTTTTCAATTTTTAAAAATATTTGCGTAATATACTCGTCAAATTATATCTTTGTACGAAATTTCAGGTTTCTATCTTGAATAATGTGGAAAATGGTTTTTGGCGCCATCTTTGATCTAAAAAGGCGATTTTTCAATTATTTAAAATATTTGCGTAATTTATACATTAAACTATACCATTCTACCAAATTTTGTAATTTTCGCTCACATAAAGCAGAAAAAATTGTGTTCAGCGCGCAACATGCGTTTCTTTTTAGTCGTGCATAAAAAATCTTTCTTTTTTAAAATAGTAATTCATAAAACAAAATTGTCTTTAAGTGGTTGCAGTCCTGGCCATCTAGATTATGTATTCTGTAACAAGTGTCTGAAAATGTACTTACTGCGCGCCTACATGCTTTTCTTTCTTGTCATGCTTAAACAAAATATTTCTCTCTTTTTTAAAATAGTAATTCATAAAACAAAATTATCTTTAAGTACTTGCAGTCCCGGCCAACTACATTACGTATTCTGTTTAAATTTATTTTAATGCCTTTAGGTAACTATGGCTCAGGCCGTATGGATAATATTGAAATAAATTGGCGCAATAAACAAAGTGCAACAAAACGTAAGCACCCCAACAAAATCTACCCTTACAGTGTTTGTTCACCACAACGCCAAGTGGCATCAGCAGGCATCCATCCGACAACCCCTAGCACCGGAGGTAAGTGCTCTACCAACTGAGCCAGCGTGGTCCCCTACGTATTTTGTATCAAGTGTGTATCACATAATATTGAGCGCCCTCATGCTTTTAATTTTAGCCATGCTTAAACAAAATCTTTCTTTTCTAAATAACGTACGTTTATTTGCCACAATTAGTGTTTGTGTTTGCTACCCTTTAAGGTGTGTATGTTTCATCCTTTTAAAATCAGCAGAAACAAAATACTTGGTCTTACCATATGTTTCCAACGACGTTATTTTTGTCCTTATTGTCGTCCTATTTTCAGTGTGATTCACAGATCTGAAAATAAACAGAAAAAACATTGTAATTAATTTACGGTTAAAATATATTCGTACAGTTTTATTTACAAAAAATAAGCTAAAATAGGTAATTCACTCAATCATTTTTTCAAATATTTTCCTCAGTCCCACCAGGCAAATACAGAAATGTGCACTTTAATATTAGTTCTACACTCCCATACTTTTTCCTAAATTTTTGCTCTAGCCAAAGTATCAAAAAACACGTAATTTACTAATTGCATTTTTCTTAGTTTCCCTCAGTCCCATGCAAATACCACCGTATTAATTTCATATAAGTCCTGGCCTCTTTGTTATATTTATACCTTACCCAAAATTAAAAAAAAACAACAACATATAATTGACTATCTGCGTTTTTCTTATTTTCCCTCAGTCCCATCATGAAAATACTGCAATAATAGGTTGACATAAGTCCTGGGCGATTCCCACCCTGTGATATTTCTTAGTTTCAACAAACAAATACGGAGGTAGTAACTTCACGTTTCTTTACGTACAAAATCAACATGCATAAATACAAAATGTGGCTGTAATTTTCTTGACGTTCTATAAATTAACATTTTATCGGCCAAATGGTATGCGCCAATAGTCCATTGAGTCTAAGGTCCCACGTTCGAGTCCCAGTTAAAGCCTTTGTATGCATTTTATCTACATACAAAAAGCCAGATCGTGATGGGGCAAAGTAAAAATTAAGTTAACTTAAGATTTTAATAATAATAAAATATTATATTCTCAATTGATTGACGTAGCTGCGTACGTAACAAAATCAGTTCATTTCGCGTAACAAATACAAAAGTATGTTTCTTAAACACGGTGATTGAATGATTATTCTAAAACTGTTTTCTATGATAAATCCATGTTTTTTACTTACCGACAAATTGTCTCCTTAATTCGCACGAAATAATACACACGCCTTGTTACAATACTGTACTGTTCAGTACTAAAACAAATCCAATACTAATTCCCGCAACCAAGCTGGATAAATGAATTCAGGCATCCGTTCTTTTTTTTCTTGGCGTTGGTCTCTAGGCTCTGAGTTGATTAGATCTTGTATTGTCTGGTAAACGAGTCGCGAAGAAAAAAACAACTCTTTCCTTTTTTTTTCTTCTTAAACTAAATTAATTTCTTTGCGCCTGTAGGTATCTCGTCGAACCCAACCCCACTATTTTTTTTTTCAAAACTTATTAATTTGCTGTTCTTTTTTTTCCGACAAGATGAAACAAGATTTCAGGGCCAATGCGTTTCTCTCTTCCAAAGGAGGTAAAGGGGTAGGATTTTAATTACGTAATACGTTTTTGTGTCGCAAAAACAATTAGCGAGCTGTCAAATCCGAGAGTAAATTTGTGAAAAAAACAGAATGATTAATGATTTCGTTATGCAGGACTGTTGCGATACTACTCAAATGTATACCACTTTAAGCACATGTTGTAGAAAGTAAAATCCCAACATAACAACCCTATCTTCTAAACGAATAAAGGTATAGATAAAAACCGACTTCAGATTTCGATTTCTTGAAACAAGCTAGCCTAAAACGGTATGTCACATGATCCACTTTTCCATTACAAATTCTCAAGCAAATTTCAAGATGGCTGCCATAGTTCTCATCTCCCGCATCTGGTAACGCAGTATCCACATTACTTCTATGCAATATTTTGTCTCACTCCGTTGACGCGTTTAAGACACATTGTTTATTTTAGTCTTTTGTACTATACAGTATTCGAGAAGTCATTGGTCAGTTTGGAGAGGAAGATAGCAATTCACAGATGATTGATCGTCCTTTCTGATCTCAACATATTACACTCTTCAGGAAAAAAACAACATATTTTTGTTCCAGCAAAAAACATCCCCTTATGAGTACTTTATCCAGTTTTCTCTTCATTACGTCTGCGATTTCTACATATTCTCTTCAGTAGAGGAAGCAACTTTCGGATTCAACAAGAAATGATCTCGAGTTGAAAGGTCAAACTTGGAAGCAAAAAAATAGTCTAGCAAAGTTGGGAGAGACCCAACTTATCTCACCCTCCTAATCTTTAAACTTTATTAAAATTTAGCCACTTTGATAATATGTCGGCAGTCGCTCGAAATATTCTGGCTTAAGAAAAAATTATCTCGAATCGAAAGGTCAAACTTGGAAGCGAAAAGAAAAATAATAAAAAAAATAAATAATCTAGCCAAGTTGTTCGACATCGACGTCACCTTACTCTCCTCCTCAAAATTAAACTGTAGCCGGATCCATAAATTTGAAGAACAGTGGATCTTTGTTCGAACAAGTCGCCGTCGAAAAAATGAAGCTCAGCGGAAATTGTCGAGTGATCCCTGACCCCGGGCGTTTCGAATCTGAACATCATTTCAAAAGTTAGAAAAAAAAATGAAGTTATAAATCACTCCGGTTGAAATAATTGAATCGCCTCAGAAATCCTCCACCAACAATTGTGTTGCCGCGTCCTTGGAGTCTGTTTCGAAACTGGGAAACATTGAAGACATGTCGCTATGATCAAGATTATAAAGCACATCATTGAAGCCTACATTGGAAATTGGAACGTCTCATAATATTAAGCAGAAAAAATAAATAAAAAGAAAGAAAGCAACCAAGAAAGATAGATAGATTGAATTTTACTATATTTGGAAGAAATGAACAACGCTTCTGAAAAAACTTGAGAGAAAAAAAAACAAGGGTTCGTAATGAGATAACCTCGCGCGCCCTCGCCTTTGTTTTACTTACTTAAGGTAGAAAAGAGTTGTTTAATTCAATACTACATGTTCAATATATAGTTTAGAGTAATGCATGAGTGATAGGTTGTATTTATCTATATATATATACAAACGCAATCAAAATGACACATTTTTGATGGAGAAATGAATATAATGCATGAGGCGAAGAAAAATTTGCAGGTTTATGAATAGATAATGATAAGAATATGAACAAGAGGTGTTTCAAGACACGTTGGTGCACATGGTTGCATGTACATTTACTATAATTATGTACATTAGATGGTGATATTATATAGCAGCCCGTGAGAACATTATTTCATCAAGTTGGCTCTAAAACTGTTGAACAAAACTGTACCGGGGATTAGCTTTGTAGTGTCTTTTATAATATGTTTAGAAGATAATGTTATTGTTTGAAGCTGTTCAATTACTTATTATTTATTTAATAAAGCAATGAACATATTTTATAATACAAAATTCAACATAATAAAACTGACAATGAAAGCTGTTATTGTTAATTTTGTTTTAGTAAATTTTGGCCTGTCATGATCATAATTTAAACAATGATTTAATCTTAACAATACACAAAGCCGTTGCTAAGGAGTATTTCTAATGTTTAGAATTCCCCCGTTTCGAGGAGGAGGCATTCGGAATTGTCAGCGAGAGTACTTTCTGGATTCCTTGATGCCCTATCCCCTGAAGTAGATCACCAAAGGATCTACGAGGTATTTATCACCGACAAAACTCAGGGTGTCTTCTTATCGGTGCAGCCGGTTGCACCTAACTAGGTTAATGATATTGCACTGAGGGTAATAGCGAGAAGGAAATCATCGCCTTGGAAGCTACAAGTTGCAAGTCTCTTCTCTTGGTGCAATGTAGACCTAGGGCGGTGAGGGCCTATTCCACAATCTCATCCTATGGACCATTGAATGGAAAGTTAATAGGATCTTTTCCAAGCACAAAAGTAGTTTCTGTTGTTGACTGGTCCATAGGAGAACACATCCTTCTAGGCCCACCAAAATCCCGTAGGATGCCTGAGAGTTACAAAAATGAAGAATTAACTGTTTCGAAATTGACTCACTCGAAGCCTTGTCGGATTTCACTGTCTAGATTCAACCTAAATAGTGTTTAACTGTAGTTGCGATTATTCACCAGAGAACGCTGTTGAGCTCTTATCGGATTCCAGATAGTGCTGGGTTTCAAACAATCTTTATTCGTGTTTTTCTGTGACATTTTAATTTATTCCTGAAAAAAGTGCTGAAAACTAGTTGGTTTCATTTACAACCCGTAGAAGGAAGAAAGGACCTGAAGTCTTATTACGACCATTTGAATTTGAATTTATTAATGGATTTAGGCATCTATGGCTCAGACCGGGGTAGGGTAGGGAAAAGGACGCGGAAAGAAGTCGGGGAGGGCCTAAGGTGAAGATACCATGAGGAAAACCCTGATGATAATCAGTTGCTGGTGTCAAACGCAGGAACTTCCGAATGCTCGATTATGTTCTTCAAGTTTATCTACCGAGCCGCCGCAGCGCAGCGGTAGAGCGTTTGCGTAGCATTCGGGAGGTTGACGCTTCAATCAAAGCGGCCGACCATCCTGACTGAGGTTTTTCCAGGGTTTTCCTTCAGTTACACCAGGTAAATGCGGGATGGCACCTTCAACTTAGGTCCTGGGCGACACCTCCTCCCACTAGCCCGGCCAGAGCCTTAGATGCATAAAGGAAATAAATAAACTTGAAATTGCAAGTTCATCTATGGCTGCCTTTCCTGTATTTTCTCTATTAACATCATTAGCTTCTGATGAAAGCGGCAGGTTCTTGTAGAGAAGTTATAAGTACTCTCCGTTAATTTTGATCTTGCGCTTTCCTTATTATCTTAACATACGATTTTTCCTTAATATTGTCACGAAATCGTATCCTTCATCATCATCATCATCTTCGACCTAAATCCGTCTTCTACCTTAAACGACGTAAAGCGGTATAGCTGTCGTTACTACTTCCGAAATACAGTCACTTTTAAATTTCCACTTCGAGCACTGAGGACGAACAGAGTGAAATGAAAAGTTAATTTTAAGGTATTTAGGCAACTTTGGCCCAGGCAGAATGGATGATGAGAGAATTGGTAGGATAAATAAAGTGGGAGAATCCCGAGGAAACCCTGATATTTATATACAGTTGAGAGCTTCGGCTCTCCTCTCCCAACACGCCTGGTCAGCGTGGGAGCAGTAGACCACCTCCTCCCTCCGGGAGAGGCCTCATCCAGTAGTGGATTGAATATGGCTGTGTATTATATATACACACATATGCATGCTTGTACAGCGAATTAAGAAGTTCGCAAAATTTTAATGAAAATACTTTCGTGAATTCTTGGTCGATTTCATTCTGTTTTCGTATATTAAGGAGTAAGATATTCTCTAAAAAAAATAGTTAGAAAACGTTGAAATGGTTAGCCATATAGAAAGCTAAAGACAAAATAATATTCATCGGATTGTAGGAACACTTTGGCGTATTCTGTACAACATTGCAAGAGCATATATCTATATATCATTTATATATATATATTATATATATATACATCGGTGGGTGCTCAAAATTTCGGTGTTGACCCAGCATCAGCATCGTGAGAACAATTTGGGAGCTGCTGTGAATAAAAGGCAGTGGCGATCACAGTTGGGAGCTTCGGCTCTCCTCTCCCAACACGTCTGGTCAGCGTGGAAGCAGACCTCATCCAGTAGTGGATTGAATATGGCTGTGAATTTTATATATACCAAAAAAGAAGCTAATTCAAGGTTTTATTATTTTTATTTGAGTCACTCTATATATTTACAGTAAGATCTTTCCAACAAGTAACAACGTGTTATTTCTCTTGTGAACACAGATTACCACTGGCATCTTCTCAGACCGTAAAATACAAGAATATACTACATAGTAAACACATGAATACGTCACACATATAGATGAATATACATAAAAAATCTTTTGCATGCGAGATAAAACAAGAAAAATAGAGAGAGAGAGAGAGAACAGGTACGGTACAATATTTGATAAATCGTATCTAACGAGGAGCAAATTTAACCTCTGAATCGAATCGATCGGTTTTAATTCAAATTCATTTCTTCATACCTGCAAATGCAAATTAACCCACAAAAAGAAAAATTAGTCAAAGAATAAAGAATATACAGTAAATAAAATATACGTAGTTTGAAGAAAACAGAACTTATTTTGTGCATTACATATTAAGAAATTATTGCTTCAAGTTTCAGTCCAATAGTCTTAATTTAATTGAAGCGGTTAGAGGATAAAGGTGTCATGTTACATTTTTTTTTTCGAAAAAATGAATTCTGGTGGTGAATGGAAGTGTTATTCTTGCTCTACAACACCCCATTTAAGTGATTCCTCGTCTGAATAAAAAGATTCAGAAACGATGAAGGGGGATATGCTACACAGACAAGCGAGTTTGTTTGTGGAAAAAGGTGGAAGGCAAAATGTAACATGACACCTTGATCCTCTAACCGCTTCAATTGTGTTTAATCAGGTATTCTTTTTTTACTTACCATAAAAGACATTTATAAACATACAAAAGTGTTAACAAACAGCAAATAGGAATGAAGGTACGGTTCTTTTTTCCTGTCTGGAATTATAGCACACTGTTACTGTCAAGTTGGTTCTCAGCTACATACTTTACAGGATGACTTATCTACCCATAGAAACACCGTTCAAGTTATATTTCTGATAAGTGTTATTATATAAGTGGTAATGGGTATTAATTAACAATAGTTCGAACTTTCTACCTTCTCTTGTTAACAAGTTCTTTTCAGCAAGGGATATGTAGAATGTTTTAGAGGCAACCGAGTCAAAAATCTAGCAATTCTAGGTAAATCCCTCCAATCTCCTCCCATTTTCTTCCAACAATGACTAATGAAGACAAATCGGTAGCCTGACCTGGAATTGAAATTTTCCATGTATTTCCAACATGTTAAAATAGACAGAATCTTTCGAAATTGAAGGAAATTAGTATCTCCCAAATGACTAAGCTAAATTATGCGAATAGTTAATTATAATACTGTTCCTACAGAAGCTTGTAGTAGCAAGTGAGGTTACCTTTTGCTCATAATTCTCACTACACTAACGCGATAATTTGGTTCCTATCTGTCGATGGGCAACAACTTCACTTCCGACCCATCAAATATGTTTGAGAAGAAAATTTGAAACAAACAATTCTATGACTTTAGGAAGTCACTTCATTGCACGTTTGGTAACACTTTGTTATGTCATAAAAATTCTTTTATGTTCTTCCACCACAATTTGCAAGACTGTGAATGGTCATAATTTAAAAATATATCTTTTTTTATTTTTCATTTCTTCTGCATACATACCTTCACAAACACAATTTCACACAAAATACACCTTTGAATTCACCAGACGAAAAGGAGTAAAAATAAACTGGGTCCCATTAGTTCTTTTTTTCACATTCTTATTTCTAACGATATGCATTTCTTTGAAAGAATTTGTAATCAATACTGATTAGGAGGTATATATATATATATATACACAGGTAAGCCGTTTTAGAAAGATAATTTAAAACTACATTCCAGCACATATTACCATATCAGAAAAAAATAAAATAATTTATTTTACTGCCTTTGCATTTTGTACTGTATTTTTAATCCTTATACTGAGATCTTCATAATAATGAATCGTTCAATTCCGTACATAATGTAACAACCTATCTATATAAACGTCGAGTTATTAGTTTCTAAGTTTTATCACACATTTCAGATTTTAGAAATGTAATAACGATTTAGACGAAGGCGAAGGTAAAGCTACTGAATGAACACCAACGGCAATTCACGTTTGCTCTGAGCACAGGTTGAATTGTGGAGCATGCCTTTTTTAATTTTGCTACATTGGGATTAGTTAGCTTTCATGCCAAAGAAATGTGGTAAATACGAAATCGTAGTAGGTTTCTCCTCGCAAACAATGCTTGAAAACGCAATCCTTTTCCAACAAGTTTTGAATTTGTGCGCAGAGTATTTCCATATATATAGATCCAAAATAGATCCGGAAAGGGAAGCTATTTATTTTGTGCATTAATTTCCAAGTTTCTTCTTTACGAAACCAGTGGTGATATTCACAACCGATTTAAGAACCTGGTGGTGGAGTTGTTAAAAGGGTTAGGAAATGGAAGGATTTCTTAATTTTACATCATATTTCTCTCGTCTTCCGAACTGCCTACTGCACTAATTAAATACATTAATAATTTTAAAAAAAGTTATATAAAAAGACGCTGACAATTTTATTTCATTTTTTTTCAAAAGTTCACAACTTTAACACAAATCTGCTAACATTTATAACTACAGCAATACGAGAACTGAGACTTAACTGGAAGTATGACTCTTCAGTAACACCAACGGAAATGTTTTTATTATCTTCACAGAAAGAAAGGTGGCTACCATTTTCTCTGTCAGTTCCGCTAATATAAACATTGCCAAGTCATTGTTTCATACGTGTAAGATTGTCAAAATACAATGAATAAGTAGCGAACGGGCTTCAGTGCTCGTATTAGAGGAGACGAGTGGGTTAATATTTTGGACAAATGCATTGGTCTTGTGGATATATAATTCAATTAAAAAAAAAAAAACGGTCGTCGAAAGGTCGTCCTCCAAACGGATTTAACTGTACACGAATTTTTAAGTCGGCTGAAGCAAATAAAGGGACTAGCTTGTTTGACTGATTTAACAACAGGTTCTGGCGAGTTGGTGCAAACAGGCTGAATATCTCCACAGTACGAAACATGAGTTCAGACACCTCGTTTACTTTACATAAACAAAGAGTACGTCGAACCGAACTACAAGTAACCAATAATTGACTCATTCATCAAAACAAACCATTCTGAAAGCAACCACTCTTCTATGGAAGCAGCTCGTTTATTTCTAATTGACTTTTATAGATCGCTTCTTGTGCATATGATCACCCGTTTTGAAGAATCCTGACAATTCAGGGCTTGCCATTACGCTTACATTTTTTTTTTTAAATAAAACTACTTTTGACTCTCCGTGTCCAGCGATTCCCGAACGAAGTAGTGATCGTAAGGAGAAAAGGCAGCTGAATAAGGAAGGGATATGCGTTTGGTTCTGTGTTCCTAAGAGGCTGCTAGAGATCTGTCTCTTAATTCAAAGTAACGGAAGCACTGAAAACTACAGCCCAAGTCAATTAACCTCCCGTGGTGCTATGATAAAAAATTATCTTTACTATTTGATACTACTTAATAGAATATTGCCTTCATCAAATGACTAATGAAATTAGATTTCAATTTCGAAACGTTTGGGTACCCTTTCCCACTACCTTTTTGAACACACAGGATTTCAGTGTACTTAATTTTACTACAAATATGTAGGTGTAAAACAAATTATACGCATGTAACATAAATTCTTGAACGTAAAAATTCGGACAATATCACAATACGCATTTCATTATATGAAAAAAACATATCGTATCATTCCCACGAAACATCAAGAACAAAATATTACGAAGACATTTATGACAAGACATATAATTATACACACGAGACTATAGAACGAAACGAGGAAATAATTAAAACTGTCTAATGTTAAATATTCTAGATAGTTAACTATTTGCCAGAACTGGAAGACTAAACCTATTTTACACTGTTATTAATGGAGCAAACATTGAACAATACTTGATTGTAAAGCTTCTCTTTTATCCAGCCATTAAAACATCACGGCGAGAAGCCCCATATCTTTCCCTGTTAAGTTCGATATGGTATAATATCTTTTGTTATACGATAGACTCATGCTATTGTACAATAAAAGAAATCAAAACTTTTTCAACACACACGTCAGTTGACTTGCAGATATCCTCTACTTAACAAGGCCATTTAAACATTGTTTTCGTTTCACACATTGTCGCATACCGTATTTCATTCCGTAGTTTTAAAAAATATAATAAAACACCTCAAATATAGACTGTATTAAATACTTTGAAATGGATCAAAATTGATACATTAAAAACATACATATGTTATTACAATCAAGAATGCAAATACGTTCATGTATACATACAGACACACACATAGATATTCACTCATACAAATATCTATTGACACAATAAAATACAATATATTTATAATCAGATACCACTCCCAAAGTGAAGTGACTATATAACCAATACAGAACAGGGATACAAGCTAGAAACAGTTTTTGTGTTTGCTACTTTTTTTATTATAATGTTTGGTTAAAAATGTATGTCAAGAATAACCAAACACTTTCGGAAATACACACTAAATTCTATTTCCCCTCACGAATTTTAGAGTTTCAGAGGCGGTCTCTTCGGTTAAATTTCATTCTATTTTTTTTCTTTCTTTCTTTCTGACGTGTTCTGAGAGTTAGGAAAATAAATAGCCTTGAGTTGAATGTTTAATTGAATAAGAGGAAGTGACGTCATTTAATTCCACTATTGCCATCGACTTTTTCTGTTGGAGTCATATGAATTTAGGTTATAATATGATAAATCAGAACATCTTTCACATTTAGATAAACACTCTAGCAGAGAAATATTTAATAAATTTTCAAGATTGCTTTTTTATTGACTGTAAAATTTTATTTCGAAGTATCTTCGATCTTTTTTTAAACAAGTAAAATCATATGAGGATAAAAATGGTAATTAATATTTTGTTACTGCATAGACACGTGTTATACTGAGAAGTACGTATTCAAGTTTGCATAAAGTATTATTGTTCGTGATGAAAACTGGCTTGATGTTGCCCAGGATAGAATCTAATGGCGAACATTTGTTACTGCGACGATGAACTTACGAGTTCCGTAACCCATAGAGTTAGAGTTAATCAAATATTATTATTCCCAGAAAACAGAAAAGTTAATGTACCAGTCAAACCTATTCGTTACAGAAGATCAAAGCAAGAATAAAATGATTTTATTAGTATTTTACTGGAATAAATCAGGGGAAGTGGATTGTACTTCAAATGAACAGAACTGTGAACAAATAATTGTAATCATAAATAAAAGTATTAACAAACAACAACAAAAAAAAAAGGTCTCGGCACCTACCCGATACGGCCTGAGCCTGAGATGCCTAAAGGCCATAAATAATTAATTCAAACCCAACGTAACCGATATGTTTACTTGGAATTATGGTCCGTTATCAATATGCTACAATTTATAATTCATGGTATTTGTAGTGAAACGTTGTATTAGGCGATTATATGTTATTTTCTTTAACGAATTACAAGCGATTTTACTCTCTTTAGAGTTTACTTAAAGCCTACACAGTATTCCTATTTAAATAATTGTATTCACGTCTGTTCTACCAATAGCAATTTAGTTACAAGGGTAATTACTTCTAAATCGATTGAATTAATGCGCAGAGAAAAGGTTTCCCAAGAGATCGGATCTTGTAAGATTTTTTGTCTCCTTTGCTTACTGCCATAGTGCCTACATTATCTTCAACTAATTGTGTGTGTTATACTACCACTATATTTTAAGTTCTAATACTGTAGAAGTTTATAGAATACGGAGCAAGGTGACAGATTATGAAGATATTCGCACTACTGGAACTAAGACAGTTACATTAAATATAATATCTATTCGTTTTGTTTGTCAAATAGCAACCTCAACAGGTTTTTCCATCCTTCATGTTTAACATACATGATTCAAATATGGGAAGCCTGTTTAGCTGATTCAGCTTAAGATAAGACATACTAACGATCTTTTTGAAAGCCTTCCTGTACTCTACCTAGTGGCAACACTTCCACAGAAACTGTAGAATTAATCTATACTATTTTATCCTTTAAGGAAGCCGAACCATCTACAACAGAAATGTTTCAACTTTTAAAAGAAATGTCCGTTCAAAAAAAAAGGCAAGATACGTACGAGGTGTAATCTAAAGAAACGGTGAATGTACTTGCAGAGCACTATCTGTTGGTAACAGAAGGGAAGTTAACACTGGAATCGAACGGTTAAATCTTCGAAAGAATCTGTGACAAATTTCAACGCGTTCTGTACAATTAGTCAACGTTTAGTTAGTTACAAAACGAACATGTGTCTTTATATTGTGTTGTATATAATGGATCGCGGAGAACGTATTAACATAAAGCTCTGTTTGAAGCATGAAAAAAGCGCTAAAGAAATGCATGAAATGTTGAAGTCCGTTAATGGTAATGCAGTAATGACCCTGAAGAATGTTTACAAGAGGCGTGCAACATTTCGTAAGGGTTCTAAGTCCACTGAATATGAGAAAAGAACGAGGTGGTCCTTCGACATCAAAAACTTATGAAAATATTTTAAAAAATGTTGACGAAAGGACTCGATCAAACGGACGATTGACTAGTAAGGAAATTGCTAAGGATACAAGCACCTCTTTCGGCTCTGTTCAAAGCATTTTAACAACAGATTTGAACATGAAGGGAGTGAGTGAGTATGTCACCGTTGTCATAGATTTTGATATAATTATAATCATTCGACAGTGTCCACATCCATTACATTTACCTGATTTCGCACCATGCAACGTCTAGTTATTCTCTGGAGTCAAGAGCCGACCGGGTAGCCGCGCGGTCTAAGGCGTTAGGCCAGCGACTCAAAGGTCGCGGGTTTGAATCCCGCCTGGGACATGGATGTTTGTGGATTTTAACTAGGTGTATAGGCCAAATAGTGAGGGGTCGAAGTCAAAAGTTACTAGATTGGCCCATATAAAATAAAGTTTACTAAAGTTTTTGTTGCAGAGGCCCCGACAGCACAACACAAGACTTTAAAGAAAACCTCAAGTATTGTTATAATAAATGACATAGCCAATTCCATGGTATAAGTGTATTGAAGACTAGAGTGAATATTTTGAAGAAGACAAAGCAGACTAATTATAAACTGTATTTTACTAACGTATTTAAACATTCACCGCATTTATCATCCACGCCTCGTATATATGAAGTGAGAAAGAAAAATATCTCAAACACGTTACTATAGTGAACCTAAATAAACTAATTAATGAATTAATCAGAACGAATAATTTGATACTCTCACAATTACCTAGCAGATACACGTACACCGACAAATTACATTAGACTCATTAACGGACAATCTAAACTGCTCATTTATATTCACGATATATATGTAAGTACTTCTGCTTCAACAATTCTGTTGTAATTTATTTAATTATTTTATATTATAATTCAATCATTCATTATAATATACTACGTCAATTGTAATATAGTACGTAGCTACATAGTAACAACAGGGAGTAAATATGATTTCTCTCGACCTAAGATATTCGAAATTGTTCTCTCTACGGTGTACAATAAGGACTATAAGATTTCTAATCATTTTCACACACGAACGAAAACATTCTCAAGTTTTCGAAATATTCCTAACGTGACTCCACATTGATACTATAACTATATTAATGTTCACAACATTTAACATTTTATTCTAGAATATTTTGACTTCAAATTAAGTTTTTGCTGCCAAAAATGATCATAAACCGGCGAGTATTGTTGAACCTTACTGATAATTTTACACTACAGAATAAGATTTTCCTGTAACGCATTCAAAGCTGTGTTGGTTCACCTTTTTTGTTTTAATTTCGAGCTTATACCCCAGCATTCTGATTTGAAAATTCTTATAAACCACTGTTCTAAACGAAAAGTATCCGCAATTCTTTGCTACTGAAGTTGTCCATGTGAAATCTAACAAACACTTACACGTTAGTATTAAAGTTTTCAAGTTTGCTTTTATTCTTTTAGTTAATACTTACGTTTGTGTCGGCGACATGAAAACGAAAACATAACGTCGTCCATTGTTGTTTTCCCGCGGAAGGAACTAACAAACGAATTCAGATTTTTCAGTTTGCTCTGTTGAACCTGAATATGTCTGAATTTCAGAGGTATCGTCCAATGTACGAAATTTCTGAGCACTTCCACTAACCGAACAATGAAATAGCTAGACATTTGAAGAAAAGTGTAAATATTCCGATTAGACTACCCCTCTATATTTTGCATGCACATTTGCATGCGTGGCAAATATTGACGATTACATTATGTTAACTTCTATTTTCATTGCTAACAACTATGGATTTACAATAATTTCTAAAGGTAAAATAAAATAATGGCTGAGCAAAGCAGTACAATTTATTTTAAAAAATTAAAATTTTTGTAAACGTTTTCGCCGACTACCAAAACACTCGGTTTCCTCAGACACACTAAATCATATACACAACACAACCTTCAGTGAGACAGTTCCGTGGTTCCTGATTGGCTCTTATCAGAAGTTCCCAGCCAATCCCGTACCGACTACAAAAAGTGAATTTGTGAGTTTGTACAAGAAGGGAGAGGAAAAGGGCTTAATTTGATTTTGTAAGATAAAGGTAGTAGGAGCAGGAGAGGTTAATTAAAAATTCACTTTTTGTAGTCGGTACGGGATTGGCTGGGAACTTCTGATAAGAGCCAATCAGGAACCACGGAACTGTCTCACTGAAGGTTGTGTTGTGTATATGATTTAGTGTGTCTGAGGAAGCCGAGTGTTTTGGTAGTCGGCGAAAACGTTTACAAAAATTTTAATTTTTTAAAATAAATTGTAGTGCTTTGCTCAGCCATTATTTTATTTTACCTTTGGTATATAAAAGCAAAGCTTTCGTATGGAGAATAATTTCTAGTCAAAGAGTGAATTGTGACATTTTTTCTTTTCTAATTCACAACGCTCTTATTGACCACTAATAACAATGTAGCACCTTCTATTACAAGTAACAATCACTACAGATCATGTCATTACATACACGAAGGGACTAATAAGACAATTTACATTTTTTTTTCTAATGTTCAGAACAGACACCGCTCATCATTTAAAGATGATAACTACCGAAAAGAAATTGTTCTACTAAAAAGTAATTATGCCGCGTCCTGATTTTTTTTTTCAATATAATCATTTGATATTTCTAAAAAAAAAAAAATACATTACGATTCCTTTAAATGAACACACTATTCCTAGCACATCCCCATTCCTATAAATAGTTAATTGTAAAATATTAATAACAGATAATAAATATATATATATATATATATATATTTTAATTTTATAATACAACTTTCCATATAAAACCTTACTGCTGATAATTTACCAGCAGTACTACGGAAATAGACTAAGATGTGCCACGTATCGGCACCTATTTCTTTCCTTTTTCATCAATACATATTGAACGAGTACTAAAAAAATACATAGTAAACACATAAATAACACATGAAAATATCACAAGTAGATACTTATATCCTATACGACCATTCTTCCTCTGTATTCCTTCCCAAATAAAAAAAGAAGTACTATTGGTGCGCAATGCAATATTTCCTTTCACAATCTCCTTCAGAAGGAAGAAGATGGACAGTGGAAGAGTTGAAGATTCTTATCCTCCGTTGTGCGGAAGTTTGGTGTTCCTTGATCCGATAGTGAACAGCTACTTTCGGCACAGACCAGCAATTACAAGGAGAATGTCCCTGAGACCAGTCTGGATTATAGCTTCTAGCCCTGAAAAACAAAAAATACATTTCCTCTAGCTGAAATATGGATAGGAAATTTATAAAATTGAGCCTCATACGGCGTTGTAAGTCTAATCAGAGTATCTACAGAATTCACAGAAGACAAATTCATAACTTTTGAATGGAGAAAAAAGATGATGAATTGTTGAAAACAGCTAGGAAATCCGGGATTACCACACTGGAACTCACAAGATATGACGCCTCAGGGTATCCTGCTGTAACATTAGAAGTTTACAATATCAAACATACTTCACATATATGAGCAGAGTGGACACTCTTTCCGGATTTCAAAATTTCCTGACTTTTTAGTTAGTTGCTCGAAGAAATGGAACGTTTTCCAAATTTTCGTGGTAAAAATTTATTCACTTTGGGAGCTACTACTCATGACATATCAAAGAACACGTTAGAACACAACCACCGCACTTTTTTTTTTTTTAATGTAAAAATTGATGTAAAATATTTTTTCTGAGGTAAAAATGGATGAGAATAAAAGTATAATACTTTCAAACGTAGGTTTCAATTTTGTTTTTTTAAAAACTGGCCTCTAGGGCCTCGTCATAGTGCCCCTGGAGTCAACTTAAAACTTTCAAATAATAACTCTTACATGAAGTAATATTTTCGGATTCTACAGAAACAATGTCTCTCACGGAGTTTGGGGGCGGAGCCATCATCGAGTGAAAGTACGGAGCCTGGGAGGCGCAGAAGCACTGAGTGGTGTCAGAAAGCGGAGGTCCCAGCGAAAAAAACTATTGTGTTTATTACAAAATGGTATCGCATTCGTTCCAGCTCAATTCACAGACAGCACTGAATGACTTTTTTAGTATATTATAAAACCCCATAGATACTGACTAAAGTACATACTGAAAGTAGGTGCAGCCCAAACCGGTAGAGCTAGATCAACGAAACCTGGCATGAAGTATATCTTTAAGTCTTGAACGGGGGTCTGGTGGCGGAGCACCCGGAGACTACGGGGATTGTGTATAGAAATAGACGTGTTCAATGGCTAGGAAGGTAGTAAAACATATTTTCATCCAGTCAGAAATTCCCGGTTTTACTCACAATTTCCTGATGTTTCCAGGATTTTAAAATTCCCTGAATTTTCCATGTTTTCCAGGTGGGTGGCCACCCTGATGAGAATACTGTTCTGCATATTTGAGGAAACAGTAAATGTACCATTAAAAATAGTTAAGGTTTACGTGGCTGATTTCATGACTTTTTATTGATTTTCATGAACTATCGCTCAATTTCATTACTTTCTTAATGACTTTCATGACGTGTAAAACACCCTGCTATTTTACACAACGAGGTGCAATCCATAAGTTTCCAAAATGGTCGCAGGCAGCTGTTCGCTTACACGTTTCGTGATTTGCTCGTTAAAATTAGTCTATTTCAACTTTGCTATTCAAGTGTATAAAGTGAGTTAGAATAACGTTACGGTAAAAGGTATAGAACCTGAACACCGTTCCCACAAAAACTTTTGATCTGAAACTAAATTTAGCGTAACTACGCGAACAGTGAGAACAACTTTATGATCAATTAATACAATACTTATACCTACGGTGCAGTCCTTCGATTAAGATGATGCTTTTGCACTAATTACACGAAACACTTTTTGATCTCTTGCTGAAAATCATCTTTAAGTGGTGACAAATTTTGTTTAAATGTGTGTGTCCCGGTGGGGGCTCAAAAATTTCGGTGTTGTGAGGACAATTGGGGAGCTGCTGTGAATAAAAAAACAGTGGCGATCACAGTGAGAGCTTCGGCTCTCCTCTCCCAACCCATCTGGTCAGCGTGGGAGCAGTAGACCAACTCTTCGAGGAGAGGTCTCATCCACTAATGGATTGAATATGGCTGTGATTTATTATTATTATGTACAAGAAATGTTTTATACAATAATTTATTAACGTACTGCAACTTACATGTTTGGAAATTTGAACATTCTTGTATATACAGGGTTCGCACCAAAGCTGGATAAAAGATTCCCCGAACTTTTTCGGATGCACATTTTAAAATTTTCCAGATCTTCAATAAACAGTTCATTTTAGTTAAACATTTTAGGTTAACTATATAAACACAGAATTGTAAGTTTATTATTGTAAATATATGCCACAAAATAAATACAACATATTGAAGCTAGTTTAAAAAATATATACTGTATTTAAAACTACATTTTCTCCTGGCTTCCTCCATTTAAATTGAATTGAACTGAACTGAAAATGACTTCATTCAACCGGTGGCTGTTCTACCACCTAACCTTGTCAAGAAGAATACTAAAGTAAAACATCAAAATTTGACGTAATCCAACACGAGAAATAACTGAGTTACAAATAAAGATAGAAAATACAAAGATACAAAATCACTAATGTAGATTAAACAAAAAATACACAAGAAATTACCTTTAGAAATTACAAGTAAAGATTGTGTTAATGAGCATTCAAGGAGAATATTGAAAAGTAATTCGCATGTGACATCTAAACAGTGAATTTATCATGTGTACTGCAGGTTAACTGCTGACCCTTAAATAGGAAAAAGCTAGCGAACCTTTAAATAATTAAAACGTTTTAATATCTCAATATCTCGAATATGTTTGGACAACGCGTTCCAGGCCTTTGCCGCCTGAACCTGTTTGAGTTTGTGGCGTGGTACATCACACTTTTCACAGCTTCGCGTTATATATGAATGAATATGGGACCTACTTGTGAATTTACAGTATAGGTAAGGTGCAGATTTTATTCTGAGAAACTTATGCATCAGGCAACAGTAATGCAGATAGCGGCTCCGAAACATTGTCAAAATATTATTATTATAATTATTCATCACGGGTACGATATGCTGACTTTTACGTGATCCAAAAGCGAACCGAATGCAAGTGTCTTTTAGATAGCCATATATCTACAAGCAGAAGAAGACGTTCCATACACAGCATAACGATAATCAAATAGAGGTAAAATAAGCACATTCGTAAGATACAACTTAATTTGTTGTGATAGTCTTAGTATACAATTATCTAAGTATATTTAATGCTTTACGGCACTGAGTAGTTTCCTTACGGTTAGTTTCTCCAGTGCAGTGGGTAAGATCAGTTTGGCGAGCAGGGTAATTCTTAAATTAGTAATAAATGTGACGTAGAAACTGATTAAACTTCCAACCTGACCTTTTGTATCAATACTGGAATGTCCCATGGATTACACAAAGCCCACAACTGCCCAAATGGAGCCCTGTTGGATCATTTTCATCTTAAACTAATTCTGTTGTAAGCTTTCTAAAACACCCAATTCACACTGGAACTATCTATATCGCTTTAAAAACTGAACTTAGCATGGCTTGATACTAGCTTCATGGCGCATACAATTAAGCTTCACAGACATTCACAATAAACACAATAAACACAATATTCCTTCACAATAAACATTTTTATAGTTCCATTATTTAATGAGGACTGAAATTTTACACCAATATCAACTCCCTTGGTTTTCTCGGTAGATTCTGACTGGAACTGGACTGAATCATCCAGAACTACAACACTAACACTTGATCTAGAATCTTCAAACGAACTTGCTTTTGGTATTTCAAAACCTACAACTAATGTCTCAATTACTACATCATATTATATAGGACATGCAAAGAAAGACAGAAGACACAAAAGCTCCCTCATTCCTTCCAGCAGGGACCACATACCCTACAACCTGCTACTTTTTCACTACGTAACGATGAGATATCTAAACATTATTGTTATTTCAGCGAATCGTAGGTGCTGTCGCTGCCTAGGAGTACGCCAGGTACAAAAGGGGCTGCCAAGGGACACACAAATGAAAAATGATGGAAGTCACGTCCTGGCACACGCCTACAAAATACTAAATATATACTACATAAAAGTAACGTCTCAGATGTAATTAAACGCTTAAATCACGGGTAAGTATTGTTACTTTCCTACGAACAATACAGTTTGAGAAGGAAATGATAACGAATGTAAGGCCAATCTTTGAACTGATCAACACATTGTTCTAAATAAAAAAAGGTGGTGTTGATAGATTTCTTAAAATGCCAAAATGTGTACAGAAATTTATTTTCCGAACTATTCTTTTTGCCTCTTCGTGAGTTTTATTTTTAGTGAAATTAGCTACAATATAATATCTATGTAGGAGGCACCGAACAATATTCTAACAGGGTACATTCGCCAAGTATCTCACCGAAATTTGTTTAAAATTTATTAAAATGCAAAGTTTTCAGCGGCCCAATGTGTATTGTACTAATTTTAGTGGCCTATACAAGTAATTTGCATATGGAATACTATCGTAAACTACTATTACGCTCTGCTTTAATTTTCTTTAGATAGAACTGGACATCAATAATGTGGGTATATGCAAAACAAACTGGATCAAGTACTGCTTCTGTGATACATGTCACACACACCGTCCGCCACATTGGATTAAAGTTTTTTTTTTTTCTCTCAAATGGGAATAGGTGCAAGTGATACATCAAATTCATGTTGTTTTCGCAGAAATTCACTGGTGTAGTTAGCTTTAGAGTATCTCTAACCGTTTGCAGGTTATTGAATATGATAGATCACCGATAATATTAAGTTGCTTCATGTAAAATGTGGAACCACCCGTTGAATTACTGTAGATAGGAAAGAACATGAATGCTGCTATATGCAGTGTGAATGAAACCAAGTTATACATGTTTAACAAATTTAACACACACCGTCCACCATTTTGGATCCGCCAAACTGGATATATATATATGAGCTCCTGCGTAGCCGAGTCGGTAGCGCGCTCGACTTCAGTGCGAGCGGTCCCGGGTTCGATTCCCGGTGGGGGTTCAAAAATTTCGGTGTTGACCCAGCATCGTGAGGACAATTGGGGAGCTGCTGTGAATAAAAGACAGTGGCGATCACAGTGAGAGCTTCGGCTCTCCTCTCCCAACCCGTCTGGTCAGCGTGGGAGCAGTAGACCAACTCCTCCCTTCGGGGAGAGGCCTCATCCACTAGTGGATTGAATATGGCTGTGATTTATTTATTTATTTGTGTTCAACATCAAAAACGTAAGCGTAACTGATGTTACTCCTCAATGTCTATTCGCGAAGTGTATGGCGGGGATTTACTCTGTTCTATACAGACCGTCAGTAAACTTAGCTGGAGCTAGTTCTAGTTGCCCATATTGACATGATAGATAGGCTGGAAGAGGTGGTCTGATTGTGCAGGAATAGCTTGTGACTGTGTTAGTGCGGTACAAGGATGTTAGACTCCAAAAGTACTGCTTTACTTTTATGATCGTACGTTAGTGACCTACAATTAGCGTGTGAGTGCTATTGTGTAAGTGTTGGCGTGTGTATGTGCTTATTTCCTACGATGAAAATCGATGCAAATAAGGTGTTAAGAGGCTCTACGCCAGATTGAAGTACCATCTTCAACACGGGATGTACATGATGGAGAAAGGGAGATTGCAAGTAGTATTTTTTTCAGTTTAGTCAAGAAACTTGAAGATGCCAGCATCACTGAAATCCTGGATGACGAAGAATTAGAGCAAATGCCTTCCGAAGAAGTAACTGAAACAGGGCCGGTTTATGAGCCTTTCAGTGACGATGTGGCTAACATTTGTGTCCCATTTGATTATCAAAGAGGTAATTGAAGCTAGAAACAGAGGACGGTCGCTGAAGGCAAGCATGCATCACTTTAAGAGAGTAAAGGACAGGAACTTCTATTGCGGTAGCAGATATATTGTGATCAACAAGAAACAAAACGTGAGAAACTGAAGGTCATATCAGAGTGTGTGTGGTTAAAGTTTCAAGAATTTGAATTTAATTTTTAAGGCTTTCAGGCAACTTTGGCTCAGGCTGGCAAAGTTTCAAGAGGCAAGAAATAATCTAATAGCTGTCCATGATATTGATATCAGGCGATGGGCATGAACAAAAGCTAGAGAGCTTGGGTTACCTGATTTGAAAGGTTGACCAACTGGGTTTGGAATTTCAAGACAGCTCACAAAATTACTGATGTACAAACATACTGTCAGAAGAAGACATTGCGATCGCATTTAGTATTGAATTCACCGACAAGATCATTCCAAAGTATTCTTCAGCTGAAATTCTAAATACAGACCAATCTGGATTCAACTATGAGATTAACAGGGATCGCACACTATCTAATATGGGTGAAAGAGACACCATTGTTGGAGTAAAATCAGGATCTGGAATATCGCATTCATATACAATTCAGCCCACGGTCTCTACTTTCCCCTCCTCTTATTGACTTACATGTACTAAGTGGTGCCTTTGGTCCCACTGTGTAACAGAAACTGATTCGACCTCCAAACGTATATGTAACATGTTCCAAATCTGGCAAAAGTGGACAAGAATATTCTTGAACAATGACAGGATAATTCGTCTATTTCCCAATGTTCAAACGGAATGTTGTCTAGTCCTTGATTCATTTTCTCTCCATCAGCAACATCTGTTTTCAATACCGGATAAATATGTAGAAATAGCAACCGTTCCGCCTGGTACAACGTCGCTGGTCCAGCCTTTGGATGTATACTTTTTCCGTCAGTGAAAAAAAAAAGCTTTGCCAAACGACTTTGTGAGTGAGTTTTGCTCCAAATATTGTAGATCTCCAGAGCCGTAATGCTATTATCAATCTTCGCGCACTTATCCATAATCAGTTCAGTGTTTCAATATTCAACAACATAATTAGGCTCGCCTGGAGAAGAGATGCATTCTCCGTTAACCGTGATTTTTTGTTGCTCCTGACAATGTTCTCTGGCAAACTGAAGATTCGAGTCGCTCATCTTCCAACTGCACCATTCATCTAGTGTGTTTACAGTTGTGTATATTTATGCTTACAGGATTGGTTCATCAAGTCTCATAAGTATGTATAATTACTGCTACGGGCAACTACAATTAGAACTACATACAAATTTTACATTTTGTTCAATATTAATCAAGTGCCTAACACTCAACATGCAATAACTTCAAAACGGTTGAAGATACTAACTACCTCTGTGCATTTTCTGCAAACATTTTACATGAATTTGATGTATCAGTTGCACCTATTCCCATTTGAAAAGATTAACTTGAATCCAAGATGGCGGACAATGGATGTGACATGTGTTAGAGAAGCAGTACTTGATCCAATTTGTTTTGCATATGCCCACATTCCTGTCCAGTTCTATCCAAAGAAAATAAAAGCAATTTTGTGTCCGAGTGTAATAGTAGTTTACGATAGCATTGAGGATATATGAAGGCTCATAAATATGCAAATTACTTGTATGGGTCGTTAAAATTAATACAATACACATTGGGCCGCGGAAAACTTTTTAATCAATTTTAAAGAAATCCCGGCGAGACACTTGGCGAATGTACCGTGTAAGAAAAAGCAACAATGAGCTGCGAATAAAATTCTTATTCACAGTCTATTGGTTAAATTTCATTAAAAAATAAATAAATAAATAAATAAACTCACCATACTTCTTAACTTCGGATTTTGTAATGAAAAAGTAATTTTGGAAGATACAAATCTTTAGCAATATTATGACATGTTAAGAAATTTACTGGCTGCCAAGGGTCCAAATAATGCTGGATCCTAATAGTTTCATTGTACACTTCAGATACAATTATTTCCTACCCTCCTATCTAATTTGCCAAAGATCGAGAGCTAATAGTTGACTACGCTCCGTTTTCAGTTCCCCCTGTACACATCTAACAGTCAAGTGCAGAGATAGTATTTTTTCAGTATTCAATTACTTTCTTCCCATAGATACGAACAGGCATCTCGCTATATAGAGAAAGGAACGCAAACAGATATTATTTTTCTTGATACATACCTTAAAAATCAGTGGCTGGATTTCAACGGAATAGCACACTTCATTCTGTTGTTGTTGGTACTACCACTGGAAGAAGCAGCACCATTGGAGACATTCATCTGAGCCTTTCTGGATTGGTTAAAGCTATCCTTTGAGTCCACTACACTTAGAGCAATACCCAACTGAGCAAAGTAGTACGTAGTCATTATAAGTGCCTGAAAGAAGTATTGCATGTTATTTTCCATTTAAAAAAGTGAAATTATAATACACACTAACGTACAGTAATACCTTTTCATTACAAATATACAGGGTGGTTACAAAAATGGAACATAAAATACCACAAGGTGATACGACTAATAAGAAATAGAAGTTCTAGTAAACAAGATTCCGCAAACAAAGAGTTTACGGAAAAAAAAAAAAAAAATGAAAACAAAAAAGTTAAATTTCTCTCTTCAAGACTGATGCTGAACCAGACTATCTACAAAACTATTATTTATTATATTCTTGATAATGTTTCTTAATCCTATTAAAAAACGTGCAAATTTAAGAACAAAGTCTACTTTTGAATTCAGCGTTACTTGGATCCCAAAGAGCCAACCTTAATAGATTCGTAAATAAAGACATGTCATACGCATTGAGGACACAATTATAATTAATACTCAAAACTTATCCTAAAAAGTAAGGTGTGGAGATGTCCTCTTAACAGTTATATTAAATCCAATTGCAACAGTGACAGTTTTATTTGAACATAGTGCTGGGGATGAATTTGGATTTCGAGTGTAGATATAAATAATTTACGCTTTACATTACATTTTCAACGTATACATTTTATTTACCATTACATAATAACAAATCTGACAGACAGAGTTTACACACACTTTCATTACATCTCCGTTCGGCCTGAGGATGAAACGAGCTTGGCCTCGAAAGACCTAGCCAACAACTGGATTTAAAATCACCGTTAAGAGGACATCTTCCTCCACACCTTGCTTTTTAAGATGAATTTTGAATATTAATTAATTAGTTTAAAAAATATTAGTTAGGTGTTGAACCTTCAATTCTTCAGTGTTGTAAAGAAAATATTGCACTGCTAACAGGTTTCGAACAATACTAAGTCCGTTTTCAACAATTTACTGCACGTAAAAGCATAGACTAAATAAAAATATAGATTTATACCGCTTACCTATTTTCATCTGCACTAAAATCAATGGGTTTTTGCTTAAGAGCACGTGATTTTGAAGTCTGCCGTTTGGTGGTTCTCGTGCCTACTACTGGAAAGAACCAGCGACTAAAAGTAGTAGTCAGAGTCATCTAGCGGCAGGCTTCACAATCACATGCTCCTTAGTGCAGACAAAAATATGTAGGCGGGATAAGTCTATCTTATTTAGTCTATGGTAAAAGTTATGGGAAGAAGGAATGAAGATAAAAAGTGTGTATTGAAAACAACACTTTAGTTTGTATGGCTTCTAACTAATTTTTGAAAACACCTGTCAGATGCAACGATTGTGAAAAGGCTATTGTTATCATTTGATAAGTTCCTATATTGTTGAGCAGGCTGGGATGTTTAGTTATTCATTAGAAACCATATTTAAGAGTTAAGACTGTGCTAGCAGTAGCAGGAATTCTGCATAATTTATTAAGTGTTATTTAATTATCTCTGTTGTATGTAAAATTTTGCGGTTTCATTATATTTGTTCAATAAAGTATTTAAAAATGGAAACCATTTTTTATTGAAGTTGTTCCTATCTGTATTGAGGACGCGATTTTAAAGTACGATTCTTTGAAACTCCTGATGATGTGTGTATCAGAGTGATGGATGATGTGGAATGAGGTTATACTATGTTTTGATTCATCAGGGTGCCTACAGAATCCACAGAAGCTAAATTCATTACTTCTGCACGCAACAAAGAGATGAAGAATCATTGGGATCAGCTAGTCAACCCGGGATTGGCCGCACCTGAACTCACAAGATATGAGTGTGTCCTGGGTAACTATATAGCTCTTAACATATCCTGTTGTAACACTGAAAGTTCACAATATCAAACATACTTCAAATGTATGAGAATACTGTTCTCCACATTTGGGAAAATAGCAAATGTACTATTAAATATAGTTAAAAATTACAATGTTTACCTAACTGAATTCATGATCTGAATCTCAATTTCATGACTTTTTCTTTACTTTTATGACCAATGAGCCAATTTCATTATTTTTTATTACCAATGAGTCAATTTCATGACTTTTTCTTGACTTTTATGACCAATGAACCAATTTCATTATTTTTTATTACCAATGAGTCAATTTCATGACTTTTCTTGACTTGCATTACCAATGAGTCAATTTCATGACTTTTTCTTTACTTTTATTACCAATGAGTCAATTTCATTACTTTTTTATGACTTTTATTACCAATGGGTCAATTTCATTACTTTTTTTATGGCTTTTATGACACCCTGTATCAAGTGTAGACAAACCTGAAAGGGGACAAAAGTTTTGGCATCTGTAACGTGATCTTTAACCCTGTTTTTACGATTCTTTCCTGTCTGTATCAACAATGATCACATTCACAGGTGATTAGATGAATTCCCAAAGAATCTAAGTGAAATATTAGTGCAATATATTCGTACAATATAGAATTGGAGGTTTCATACATAAGTACATCGGTCGTTCAACGTTCACCTGTCAGTCTTTGAAAGTATTTTCTCTGAAGATTCCACGCACCGCTGATATAGTTGTGACAGTTTCCTGATCCCCTTAGCGCAGAACGAAGTGGGCTATCGTAACCACCGCAGGACACCTTTCTTCAGTGTTTCATCTGTCAGAAAATTCTTCCCTCTCAGATGATCCTTAAAGGGTTCAAACAAGTTCTAATAAGTGAGGGCTAAGTCTGAACAGTGCGGGCGGGTATTGGCACGAAACACGGACATGTTCAGAGAATACCCAATGTATTTTCTTGTGAATGGCACCCTGGAGCAATGTGGAATAATAGCAAGCACCCTTGTGCCAAAAAATCAACGTGGATCACACCTTTCGTGTCTCAGAAGAAATTTGATAAGGTCCTCAGGACCTTTCGATCGCTAAGCCAACGCTCTAGCAACTGAGCTACAGCAGCTTGCTGTGAATATATGAAGGGTATCGGGAGAAAACAGGGAAAGTTACAAAACAAGTATATTGAGAAAATCAAGTTGTGCTTCTTTCATTTCTTCAAGTTTAAACGGCTCAACAAAATACGTAATGTGCTCATTTATGAGTTTTTTCCTTCGTTCTTTGACAATTTTGTAGCTCCAATTTTCGCCAATAGAATATAAAGCACAAAATCGCTAGAAATGGACTTACATTGTTTTTTTCCGATACACTTCATATATGTGTTCTTTTGTATTGTAATATCCCATTTAGTGATGAATTTGAAAACATTTTATGCCCTTTAGGCACCTAAGGTTCAGGCCGGGATAGGGGATGAGAAAGGACGTTGGAAGGTGTCAGTCAGAGTCGCAGTTAATGGTACCATCCCGGCAGTTGCCTGGTGTGACTGAGGAAAAACCTCTGTTAGAATGGTCGGCCACTGGAATTGAACCTCCGACCTCCCGAATGCTAAGCCAACGCTCTACCACTGAGCCATGACCGCTCAATACAATTGAGTGGTGAAATATTGGACCTATTCAGGTTAGGACCACATGATGTGGTTGGTCCTTATCACATGAGAATATTACTGAATAGCCTATAGTCTTTCTTCCTGGCACACAGGGGCAAAATATTTCCCCACTGGAAAATAAAGAGTTATACCCATTTACACAGTTGCCACCTTGCAACATTTTAATTACCAGAAAACAATGGACCGTGGGTAAATGTCGCACATAGTCTTCCAATCTCGGATATTAGATGTTGCGGACCTTGAACGAAAACTATCTGGGAAATCAAGACTCGGATTATTTTTATTTGTAGCGCCACTGTGTTTCTTCTTGCTTTAGTTTTCAAATTTGCTACGGATGGGAACGGGCGAATTTTCATTGTCAGTGCATGTTCGTGCACATACAACCAAAATGATCATGGAAACAAAAATTCTTCCACGGTTTCCAAGTTGGAGTGTGTCTAGTGTCAAGTGTAGGGTTATTTGATCTTCCTTAAACAGAAATATTCATGGATCAAGGAAAGGAACAATAATAAATACGTAATGTGTAATGCAGATGTAGGAACATCGATCGGTTTTTGGTAAAAAAACGTTGCTTGAGGACCATTATTTCCGCACTTCCCTAATATCAGTACTTCATAATCTTCAGTTTTAACGCAATTATGCCACGAACATGAACATCAAGTATAATTTTCTATCATGAATTCGCGAATTGGAGCGATCTTCAAATTTTTCTAACCATGTCGAATTTATGCCATCAATGCGTACGTCATTCCCGCTCACTTTCATGGGGAGAGAATGGCAATTAATAGTATGCAGATATTTGAACAGAAACAAGAGATCTTAGGTTTCCTCTCTATAAGTGTTGGTAGAAAATGGTTATACGTAGGGGCAGTTTCTGTTCTACCCTTTCTCCCTTTGCGTGGGAACGCTTGTTGCCACTATTGCGGAAAGTTGACGTTTTACTTTCTAAAAATAAAGCATTTTAATATGTTTTTCTTCTTCAGGGTTCGCACTCATTTGCCAAGATCAAATTCCCTGAGTTCTCCAGGTTTTCCAGTTTACTACTCAGAAATTTCCAGGTACCCCATTTTGTATATATATATATATAATTCCATGGGAAAATAAAGATCATAGTTGCATGAAAATAAAGATACATCAAAATATTTCACTGTATTCTTTTCTTAAATTGCTTCATGGTTGGCACATCAGCCTCCAATTAATTTCGAAAACGATCTAACATTAAATGCCTGCTATAGCTAAATGAACTTCAAACAATAAGCTATCAAATTCCCTGACTTTTCCAGGTTTTCAGACATTTTAGTGAAATTCCCTGACTTTTCCAGGACTTTTTAGTGCTAAGCTGGATTTCCCTGACTATTCCAGGTGAGTGGGAACCCTGTTCTTCTATATAGGCGCAAACACCTGAAATTCCCATGAGCAGAAGTGTCCAAAATATGTATTATGTGTGTGATTCCATATCTCCGAAATCTATATAAATAGTAAGTATTGCGTTCTCAATGTCTGAAAATAACGATTTTCCCAAGAATTTTATCACATACATTTTTTTTTTTCACATACGTCACAAATAAAATGTTTGGTCTGATACCTTTCTTCCAATCTACATTTCGTTCCCATCAGACTATTACATATGGACAAGTATTCAGTACTGTCATCTCAAGATATCTAAAATTTAAGGAATTTCTCTTGGAATGTATAGGACATAGTGACATTTAGGACGTCTTGTTTCTTTTCTGTTACACGAACCGAAATGTGATATTATCGGACTATTATCACGGAGCATTAAGCTTTCAAACATCGTCCTCCATTTACCTTAATTGTGGCCGGAAGCATAATAACGGGTTAAGAGAAGATCATTTTAATTCTGTAGTATCAAACAAACTTCCAGTGTCACACTGGATTTACTTATAAGTTAGAAAACAAAAACGCATTACAGTATATTTACATAAGGAGTGTCCCTGAGTAAGGTTAATGTAAAGCAACGCACTCCAACAAAAGATGGCAGCACTATCTCCGTATATGTCTAATGTATTATTATCGTTGCACGAAATGTCATTGAAATTTCACTGCTGCTCCTACAAATTCAAGATTAGAGAGTTCAAACTTTCAGGGAAGAAAGTTCATAGCTCATTGAAAAGTTCGATCAATACCGATTTTTAATTTTCTTTCTTGCTCATTGTTGAAAGAGCTTCATTGTTATAGGTATTGATATTCAAAACAACAATCAAGCAATTTCAACAATGAAAAAAAAAATTAGCATCGATCATGCTCTTGAATTGGTTATGAACTTTCTTCCCTGAAAGTTTGAACTCTCTAGTCTTGAATTTGTTGGAGCAGTATTGAAATTTCGTGGAACGATAAAATACATTAGACATATACGGAGATAGTGCTGCCATCTTTTGTTGGGAGATCGTTGCTTTACATTAACCTTAAATCAAAACAAGAAAAAAAAAAGTTCTTTTGAAGAAATTCAAAATTATGTTTAGTTTCGGAGCTCAAAAGTTACGTCGTCACAAGTGACGTCATATCTCGACACACAATGACGTAAGCGGTGTCGGCGTAGCAAATCACACTCGAAGTAGTAGCCGATACATCCATATACACATAGACAGGTTTCGCAAAGTAAGAATTTTGTTGTCAATGAATTAAATGGTTTCATAAAACAAGCATAGAAATCAGCTCTAAGCTACATCCCCCAATCATAAACAAAGCTTAAATAGGTGCATTGGGTACTACTTCGACTGTGACTTGCAAAACCGTCATTACTTTTCGAGATATGACGTCATTTGTAATGGTGATACCTTAACTTTGAACGCCTGTAGCTCCGAAACTAGGCATATTTCGAAATTCCTTCAGAGGAACTTCTTTCTTGTTTTGATGTGAATAATCAACTCCAGAGGTTTAGGGCATTATTTAGGGCGTATATATATAAAAGGAATCTAACCTGTGAATATGGAATTGGTTGATGAAAATGATGAAAACCAATGAGAGCATCAGAAATGGCAAAACTGATTCCACCAGCACAGGAACAAAGTTTAGTCCAAGTCCATAACTCCTGAAAAGATAAAAAAGCAAATAAGATCTCACAGATTCAAAACGATGTTTTACAATGGCTAAAGATAAAGCGTATAACTAACTCTATGGCTTATGGAACTTGCAAGTTCATCGTCGCTGTAACAAACGTTCGTCACTGCATTTTATCCTGTGAAACATCAAGCCCGTTTACATCACGAGCACCTACTTCTCGAAAATATCTTCTAATATTGTCCTCCCAACGACGTCTCGGTCTTCCCAATGGTCTCCTGCCATCCAGGATAGAATATAATCTTCGTTTTCCCCCCATCCGATCTACATGGCCTGCCCACCTTAGTCGTCGCGATTTCATTTATCTTACAACATCGGGTGAATCGTACAGTCCGTGGAGTTCTTCATTATGCAGTCTCCTCCATTCTCCAGTGATCTCGTCCCGTTTCAGTCCGTATATCTTTCTCAAAATCTTATTTTCAAACACTCGTAATTTATGTTCATCTGCTACGTTCGTACTCCAACTTTCGCCACCGTAAAGTATTACCAGCAGAATAACAGTTCTGTATATTTTCAATTTCAACTTCCTTGATATTAATCGTGAGGTTAGAAGCTTTTGAAATGAATAGAAACATCTGTTGTCCGATACTAAGCGACTTTTTATTTCTTCAGTGACCTCATTTTTGCTTGTTATAAAAACGTATACAAAAAAAAATAGTAGTGTGTTGTACTAAAGTGAACTCTTGTACCCAAAAGACTAAGTCCAATCTATGTATTCATGTCCGTACAGGTATACATGGTTTCAAACCATAAAAGTGCAAAATTTCAATTTCTAACTCTATTCCTATTTTCTAGGCACTCTGTGAAGAAGATAATGATTAATAGGAATTGAAGAATATAAATAACACAGATGAAGAACAATATTTGTCGACGTGCGGGTGCCAAGATTGTTAATATTCACAATAACTAAAGGGTGTAAAAGCCAGGAAGCCTTAGAACCAAAACTCTTTATTTTTAACTTGACAGACACATAACAAAAACATGATAGTACAAAATACATTTTTAGTGCCCAATTTGCTGAGCTACGAAGAATACAGTAAATTTGTCTATATATATACCTCCGGCATAGACCTCATAACAGAATATGACATTTATGCCAGAGCTACCTAGCGGATGAATTCAAAATCACGTGCTCTGAACAAAAACTCATTAATTTTAGCGCAGACAGAAATGGGGAAGCGTGCTAAGTCTATCTATTATGAGGTTCGAAATGAGCATAAATTAAACGACTTTCCGTGTGATGTAAGATGACATATGTCATCACTGCCATCTAACCTGGCAATGATATTCAATCTCTTTGATAAATAAACAAAACGTTCGATGAAAGTACGAGATTCTTACTCCTGATTGTTCTACAACCACATATTTAAAAAATAAACACGTTTGGCATATGAAACCTACTTCAGATATCAACTTAGCGCAAACGATTTTTTTTCCCCTGGTACGAAACCGTCCCATTCAGGCTCATTTCGATCCATTTTTACTCCAGAGATTCTCTGGGAATTCCCTACTTCCTTTGGGGAACCCCTTGCGCACCCATTGCGGAATTTTGAAATATGCGTTTTTAGATAGTGCAGATTAAAAAAAGCCTTTGACGGTACGTTGCCGCATCAGTTCTTTTGTACGCGGTGTTACAAATATGATTGAAGCTCTAAAATTAATTTTCCTACGCTTTCAGCAGCCTGTATCTCCGAAACGGGGTGAAATTTTCACCTCATTCACTCCCCCCCCCCCCCCCCCAATATCAGGGCTCACCTTCAGAAGTTTTTCCCCAGGTCTTGTTACACCTTGTATTTTTCGAAAATTCGAGAAAAATGAAGTCAGAGTCTATCATTTCCCATTGTGTCAAAAATGTATACAAAGATTAGGTCGAAACTAATAGTGGAAACTTAAGTATGCAAGCAGCGTTTAAAAAAAACCTTCAGGACGACATAATAAAGATCTACACCTCATGAACACATTACTTACACTTCTTACATAAAAAAAAGAAATGTAAAGAAGTTTGAAAGAAGCAACTTTCTTCACTGTATAAAATTAAGCAACTACCAAAAACACTTACTTCAAATAGTTGAACTCTCGCAATAGCTCTCCACGTCATAGTAATCAGTAATATACTGTAAATTGGAACTCCTGGAATAAGTACTCCAAAGAGACCAGGCATCAACTTATATAACGCTGCAAATGAGAAAAATATTTATAAATAAGTTCTAAATGCCACAATATTCACAACTACAATAATAATTCTAGAAACATTACTTACTCTCATCTCAAGATTAAAATACCGAAAGCTTTTTTCTTTCTTTTATCAATCCGAATAAAAATCGGATGTCCATCACAAAGCCCTACTCATGCACATGTGGGCTTTGTGGTGGACAAGCACCGTGTGCGTGGGTTTTCTAGGGTTCTAATGTCTCCTCCCACTTTCTTCACTCCACCATTTCATTCCATCATCATCCACTCGGTCTGAGCCAAAGTTGCCTAAAGGCCTTAAAATTGAGTTCAAAATTAAAAAAAAAGATGTGCCAATTGATGCTCACATTTTAGTGTGCATTAACTTTGAGTAGAACGCCCATTTCTTTATCCCTCACCGAAAAGAAATTATCTTTCAATATCCCATTTCCACAATATTTCACTTCTACAATTAACACCAGAGTACTAATTTGAATTGAATTGTATTGATGGCCTTTAGGCATCTAAGGCTCAGCCCTGGATAGAGGACGAGAAAGAATTCGAAAAAGTGTCGTCCAGTGCCTATATTGAAGGTGCCATTCTGACATATATATGCCTAGTGTGACTTAGGAAAAACTGGAAAACACCTATCAGGACGATCGCCCGCTGGAATCGAACCCACGACCTCCCGAATGTTATGCCAACACTCTACCACTGAGCTAGGGCGGCCTGAATACGAAGACCTTCATGTGATTAAATCTTTGGAAACTCAAACTGACAAGAAAACGGCACCCAGCACCGCTGTAAAGCCATTCGACGCAGTGTGTGTACGACGGTTTGAGGAAAACAAGACTGTAATGAGACTGGAGGGTAATGGGAATCACCCTGCACTGTAAAATACGTCATTTTCTACATGACATCAGAATTTAAAAATCCGTGCCCCTGAAACCCATCGTTTCTCCATTTTTGCATACCGAAGCAAGCAAAAGACCATTATATACATATTAAAATATTTTTACTTCCAAGAAATATCAGTATTAAATATCATCGCCTTTCTCCAGCATATTGTACAGTTCTCCAAAACTCATTTGCGCGACTGAAAATTTCTAAGTCCGAAAAAGTGGGATATGTGGCAACAGCGGAATCAAACACCTACAATAGTTGCCAACCGACATCACGGAAGTTTTTCGTGATGAAGATGAACATTAATATTGACGGTGGAGATTTTGCAACAAAGGTGTAATTATTATTAGCATTATTATGCGAATGACATCCATATCGAAAGCAGTGATTCTGCCAGACCCCCAAATCCTGGAGAGAACACTCAACTTTAATTTTTTTACTGTCACAAACGATAGAAACTTAGAAACCCCAATTACAACCCCTCCCATTTTGATTTTACACCCGCCTTAAGCTGAAAATCCTGACTGAATTCATGGTCTAAACTATGATGAATTTAATTTATTTTCCAGCAGTTAACGGACTTAGAAGCGGCAATAGGTAGGCACGTGGGATCGAACTCCATGGCCGACTATTCTGACCGAGGTTTTCTAGTGTTTGTCTCAGTTTCACCAGCCGAATGCCGGGATCGTACCTTACGAACAGTCCTGACCAATATCTTCTTCACCCCTTTCCTAACCCATTCCGATCTGAGCGAAAGATGCCAAAGGGGCTTAAAAAATCCAATTCAATTCAATCCAGCATTTAAAAGAGAGTAAGCATAGGAAAGGTAACGAACAGGATCATATTCTATGCACCATCCGACATTCACCTGGTGTATCTGTAAAAACTGGAAAATATTAATCAGGACGATTGCCAGCGTACCTCCCCTGTGTTGACCAGAAGTTCGTAGTCGGAATCACTAAACCCCAGCGGATATATTACTATTATCATTGTAATAATATGATAACGGTACCTTCAGCATACAGAAGGAGCAATAAACCTGAAAGAAACAGAACAGTACCTGTAACACTGAAGTAGATTAAAATTATGAATTTGTTCTCAAAATAAGAAATGTTCAAGTATTTTCAAAGGAATAGAATATTCCAAAATATATGTTAATATCGCCCCGGTTTTGTTAAAACAAATAAGAAATATCTAACGAATTTTTAACATGATCGGCGCACGAAATTTAAACTAAAGTTCAATTAGGTGATCTTCCTTTAAATGAATGTTGTGAATTGGTTACCTAAAACATAAAGAACTAAGAAAGAGCTGTTTTATTTATTATACTACAAAAAGAGATATTAAAATTAAATTGTAATAAAGTTTTTATCGTGAACTGAGCATATTGAAAGAGAGCGTGATAAGTTTGATAGAGTCTGCACCACTGCATATCCACTTGGGACTTTATTTCCTCAAATATTCAACTTATGTTTGATTTTGGGTTTGTCATGTATTCTAAATGCAGTCTGCTGAACGGCAACATAAGAGTACATATATTTATTGATGGTAAAATAGCCATACAACCTCAAAATAGCGAAAACTGAACTGCCAGTGCTCCCCAGCTGTTACTACTATACATTGGCAAACGATAAATACATAATATTAACTTATAGTCGAGCGGTTAAACGCACTACTTCTTATTTTTTTTTTTTCCTTTTTTGAACTACAGGTACCTGTGTTCGAGCCCAGTCTCAGGCACCAGTTTTTTCTTCAGGCTCACTTGTTTATTATGAAATAGTTTTATTTTCTCAGTACTGAAGGTAATTGTCTCACATTTCTTTTCAGTAATAACAAAACTAAGGGAAAGAGTGCATTCAATGTGTTTTACAGAAGGAAAAGAAGTAATAGACTTCAAACATGTGTGCTTGCTAGGATGAACAACGAAATATTTGACGGGTAAGGGGAAAAACTATAAATCCCCATTTTTGGTTGAATTCAAACTAATGGTCCCATCTACTAGTTGATATAGTGTACTTAGAATTGTTAAATATACCCAGAAGAATTATTGATCACATTAAGTGAACCAATGGTTCTTAACAGGCGTGCCGCGGAACACTATTGTGCCGCGAGATTTGCTGGGTTTGCCGCGAAACTTCTGAGACTTAGTGATTTAAAATACTTTCACTCAATATTTACTTAGAAAAAGGAACAAGAAACAATATGCATGAACTGATCTTTTTTTAAACAAGGAAATTATTGTTTAATAATAAAAGATTTGAGTTATTTCTGAGACACTTGAGCTCGTTGTTAGTATGTTACATGTGCCACTGGATCGCACTACATAAAGGATAGCGGGCCGCGAACAAAAAAGGCTGAGAACCACTGATTTAAACAATTCAATGTGTTTAATGGGACTTGAAAACTCTTTATTTTTCATAATTTTACGCTTTTCCCGGTGAGCATTGTTATTATTATTATATGTAAGGTGTCATTATATTATAAGTAAGATAAATTATATCTATTCTCCAGTGCTTAAAAAGAGTAAATATGGGAAAGGAAGCAGGATCATTGTATACACACCTTCCTGAC